>CABHPP010001052.1:0-30940 GCA_902168425.1 Peromyscus attwateri | reverse complement strand
CACACACACACACACACACACACACACACACACACACACACACACTCACACACACCCATGCAACATACATGTTTTAAAATGGACTAGCAAGATAGTTCAGAGGGTATAATTTCTTGTTGTCGAGCCTGATAACCTAAAATCTATTTCAGGGACCTACATGGTAGAAGGAGAGAAACCATTCCACCAAGCTGTCCTCTGACTTCTATATATGCTCCATGGCATGCGTGCATTCACACACACATATACAGAAATTCTCATAAATAAATAAATAAATAAATAAATAAATAAATAATATGTAATGATATATATTAAAAACAAAACACTGGGGAATATGAAACTTGAACATACAGGCTCAGGAAATGACTTTCTGAGTAGCACGCCAACAGCACAAGCATTAAAACCAATAATTGATAAAAGGAATGACATAAAAATGGAAATGTTCTGTACATCAAAGAACTTCATCATTTGAGTAAAGAAATAGCCTACATAATGGGAATAGCTCTTTACCTGCTACACATCTAACAAAGGGTTAATATCTAGAAAATACCAAGAACTCTAAGTGTGAGACTCCAAGAAAACAAGCAACCAAATTCAAAACAATGAGGTAGGGAACTAAACAGAGAGTTCTTAAAATATGAAACACAAGTGGCTGATGAACACTAGAAATAAATGTTCAACATTTGATGAAATCAGTCAAAGGGGAAAAAATAACTTGAGATTAGTTTTTCATCTTGCTTAATCAAAATGGCCAAGATTAAAAAAACAAAACAGACAGAAGATGCTGGTGAGGACATGAGAAAAATGGAACACGTGTTAACTTCTAGTGGTAGTGCAAACTGATGCAATCATTATGGAACACAGTGTGGACTTTCTTCAAAAAGCTATAAATATATCTGCCATTCATGAGCATATATCCAAAATATTCTACATCTTACTACAGAGGTGCAGGCACTTCCATGTTCATTGCTGCTCTATTCACAATAGCCAAAAGTTGGGATGGATAGTGGCTATGTGTGTATTTACACATTGGAATGTGGAGAAATTGAGTTGGTGATCAACTAGAAGCTTTGACCCAACTGTCTAGTCTTAAAAGTACTTGAAACTATCGAGCAGTGGTGGCATATGCCTTTAATTCCAGCATTTGGGAAGCAGAGCCAGGCAGGTCTCTGTGAGTTTAAGGCCATCCTGGTCTATAGAGCAAGATCCAGGACAGGCACCAAAACTACAGAGAGAAACCCTGTCTCAAAAAACAAACAAACAAAAGTATTTGAAACTACTATGTTTGCTACTGAAAAAGAAAAGCAATCATCAGTCTTACACAGCTGCATCCTTACTACCAACAATAGCAAACAACCTACCAGATATAAACACTGGTGAAATAGTGGCATAATTATTGAGGGAGCATTCCATTATTCACATGCAGCACTTTCATTAGTTGGGCACCTGGTATGTTTCCAGTACTGACGTCTATGAATGATGCTGAGATGAACTTGGTGGTACAATGTATGTGGGAGTATATATCATCATCATGTGTTGACTTGCTGTTTTTATTTCTTTTAGGATATATCTATTATTGAGACTGCTATAACTATGGAAACCCTGTTTTTAAATTTTGAGGAAATTCCTATGTTGTTTTTTTAAAAACAATGTCTTTACAAATTACAATACTACCAAACCTGGGTCAAAACTCTTGTTTTACTGCACCATTATGAGCTCTTGTTCCTTTTAGTCTTATTAATGTTTTTATATTAATCATTCTTACTGGGGTGAAGTGATATCCCATTGTGATTTTGATTTCCATTTTCCAAATCACTAGTGATGTATGTATGTATTAACTTTTTGAATGCCTTATTTTAAGAAATATAAATTTATATTGATTGCTCATTCTTAAGTTTATATTTTGAATTGTTTTGCAGGTTTTAGTTTTCTTATATATTCTATATATTGTCACATGTGTAGTATGCAATGTTTCTCTTTGGTAAGAATTCTCTTTACCTCTTGAATTCCTTAGCTATGAAGTGTCACAGCAATTGGATGAGAGTCAATCGGTCTATTTTCTGCTTTTGTTCACTGTGATTTTGGTGTCTTGACCACCTCATGTCCTGAGTCACTTCTCTTGTGTTTTCTTCCAGGAGTTACAGAGTTCCAAGTCTTGTCCATGCTGAAATGATTTTCTAACAATAGTCTTGTTATCTTCCTCTATATGTGAACATCACTTTCCAAGCTGAATTTATTAAGGAGTCTTTCCTACAATCTGTGCTTCCAGATACTTTGCTGAAACTCAGTTGGTTGCTGCTTTGTGGATTAACTTGTGAGCCTTTTATTCTGAGTTTACATTTTATGTTAACACTGTACTACATGGAAGAATTTTTGTGGTCACTTGTGTATACTATAGTATCATATACAAACTCTATAATGATAGATTGACTTCTTCTTTCCAATTTGTATTCTCTTGATCTCCTTTTGTTGTCTTATTGCTCTAGCTAGAATTTTCAGTATTACATTGAATAGAAATGGAATAAGTGAACAGCCTGGTATTTTCCCTGACTTTTAGTGGAATTGCTTTGAGTTTCTCTTTATTTAATTTAATGTTGGCTGTTGGATCACTGTATATTGCTTTTATTATGTTTAGATATGTTCCTTTTGTCCCTGATCTCTCAAAGATCTTTATCATGAAGGGGTGTTAGATTTTGTCAAAGGATTTTTAAGTATGAAATGATCATGTTTTTTTTTTTCTTTCATTTTGTTTATATAGTGGATTACATTGTCAGATGTTTGTATTTTGAGGCATCCCTGCATCCCTGGAATGAAGCCTACTTGATCATGGCAGATGATATTTTTCATGTATTCTTGAATTTGGTTTGCCACTATTTTTGTATCAATGTTCAAGAGGGAAATGGGTCTGTAATTCATTTTCTTTGTTGAGTCTTTGTGTGTAGTTGTATGTTTCTCCAGTCCTGCCCAGCCCGGAAGTCAGAACAAATCCCTCTCATCTGAGTTCCACAGCCACTTGGCTCCAAGAAAACATACAGAGGCTTATATTAATTATAACTGCTCAGCTATTAGCCCAAGCTTATTACTGACTAGCTCTTACACTAAATTAACCCGTAATTCTTATCTATGTTTAGTCACATGGCTTGGTACCTTTTCTCAGTTCTGCCTTGTCATCTTGCTTCCTCTGTGTCTGGTTGGCAACTCCTGACCCTGCCTTCCTCTTCCCAGAATTCTCCTAATCTGCTCACCCCAACTATACTTCCTGCCTGGCTACTGGCCAATCAGCATTTTATTAAACCAGTGTAGAAGAGCATTACCCCACAGCATTTCCCCTTATCTATCTAATCAAAAAGGAGAGTTTTAATTTTAACATAGTAAAATTATATATAACAAACACTTATCAAGCAACAATTACAGTTATAATATCTATTCTATTTGTATTTGGCAAAATGAAAGAAAATATTCTATCTATCCTATATTTGTGAGTCTAAGGTTTAATATCTAATTTATTTTATATCATAACCAAGGAAAATTATAATTATGACTATTTAGTCTTTAAGTGCATCAAAGAACCCAGAAGGATACAATATTACCTAAGTAAACAGGATGAACATTGTGAGCAACTGCCAAAAATTTAGAATGACAGAGACATCTAGTTGCTTGTACAGTCATTCAAAGTTCCTCTGTAATGTTGGGGCATCCATCTTCAGCCTATAGGCCTAGTGTTTCTCAATTGTTTCTCCCTGTGTCATGCAGAATGTCTGGCAGTCTCCTCTGCAAAGCAGGAACTTGAAGGACCATCTTGCCTTGTTTTGGCAAAATTTAGTGTTTTTTTTTTTTAAATGGGTTTTGTGTGTCCAGTTGATAAAACATTTTGTCAAGTAGTCCAAGCAAGAAGAATTTCTTGCCCAAATGGCTAACTTTTGCCATAAGGAAAGTAAAATCCATATGAGGTTCTTTTTGATGCCCATCTTCTTTTTTGAAGTAAATTGGTGTTGTTGGGAGCACGCGTGTCTCATTGTCTAATTGTCTAGAAAGTCAAAGTTTTTAAAACTTTTTAAATGTCATATTTTGTAGGTTTTTGAAGTGTTTGAAGATTACCTAATTGAAATATACCTTTGTATATCTAAAAAAATTTAACTAACATGACTATAAGTTTGATTATCCTAGATGACTATTAATCTGTATTTTAATTATATATTACAATTTTAAATGAGCTGTATAAATGTAATATCTTACACAAGAGTAGAAATATACATATAGTATAGTAAATTAACTTTAAATTTCTATGAATAAACTAAAACCCATAGCATTATTAAATATTTTAAACAAGTTGTTCTTTAAAAGTAGGTTCAATAATCTACTCTTTTATCCTATCATATCTATAATATCCCCTTTTCTTATTTAGAAAGAGATTGCATTTATAATCAACCCCTTAAATAAAAATAAACAGTTATAAACAATATTTTGGGAATTTGGGCATAGTTTCTCATATTATTTTTTGCTGGTTGGGGATGCTGGCAATCTTATGGGGATCTTGAGAAAATTAAGAATTATGGTTAAATCTTGCTGTAGTACTCTGTGAAGGCTGGAACATCTCAGACAGTTGCTTTGAAGCTGATTTTGGGTGTTGAATCATCTGGGCCATGGTGTCATTGGAGAACTTTCAGGAGGTCTTGGCTGATCAAACCATATTAGCCTGGAAGCAATCCACAGGTTCTCATCTTCTGTGGAAACAAAAGCAGAACCTCTTTTCCAAAGCAACATATCCTTAGACATAAATTTTGAAGTCAAGATACCTTTAAATATATATACATTGGTTTAACTCAGCATCTTTTATAATCAAATTTCTCTCTCCAGTTAAAAATCCCAAAGACAACATAATCCAGACTCTGTGTAATTTCTATTTTTACATGGCTTATTTTTTATATTATTTTTATTGTCTCTTTAAAGATTTTATTTTTTAAAATTATTTTTATGTAACTGTATATATTTATTTTTCTCTCTCTTCCAAGCCTATGTACGTATATATATATAGTATATATATATACATATATATGTATATATATATACTATATATATAATAAACAGTTTAGAGTTTTATTTTATCTGAATCTGTCTTATTGTGAATCTATAATCCCTTTCAGACCAGGAGAGATTTTAAACTGTTAAACTGCTTGGCTAGAATGAAAAGCAGCAGTCTTGGCTATTGACTCCATCCATCTCAACTTTCCAATATGGCGATGGTATGTTTATGGCCAGTTCTGGGAGCCACGTGTATCATCAGTTCTTGGAAGAAGTGGGTCTATGTCTCCATCAAAGCAACATATGACCAGAACCACCCCCCCTTTCTTTCTTTCTTTTTCTTTTTTTTCTGATCTGTATTAGCAAAAGCTAAATCTGACATGCAGTGTGTAACACAGCTTGGAGAAACCTCTGTGTACCTTGGCGGGAATCCTCCATGCTGTAGCTCCAGCCCGCACACCAGGAACCTCCCATAATGTAGCTTATGGCTTGCCTGAGCAATATATTTAGGAAGCTATTTCTAGCTCCATTTTAGAATCTTTTTTTTTTTAAAGCTTTCTCAGGTTTTTGGTGGAAATTTTTGTTACCATGTCTGGGCACCAAATGTAGCCAGAAAGTTTCTCCAGTATCATCTGGCAGCATGGTCCCTCAGCCATTTATAAAATAATCATTTAGCGGTTTAATATTAATTACTGGTTGCATGGCCTATGGTAAGCTTCTTGCTAGCTGGCTCTTATAATTTAACCCATTTCTATTAATCTATAAGTTGCCACCTGGCCGTGACTTATCAGTACTTTCACATCTTGCTTCTCCTGGAGGCAGCTGGCATCTCCTTCCTCTCCTCTGTTCTCTCACTATTACTCTTGGTTTTTCCTGCCTGGCTCCATCCTGCCATGCCATATTTGTGTGGTTTGTATATCAGAGTAAATGCAGCCTCATAAAAAGAATTTGGTAATGTTTCTTCTGTTTCTACTGTGTGGAACAATTTAAAAAGTATTAGTATTAGTTCTTCCTTGAATGTCTTGTAGAAGTCTATGCTGGAACCATGTGGCTTTGGACTTTCTTTTGGTTGAGAAATTTTAATGACTGCTTATATTTCCTTAAGAGTTATAGGTCTGTTTAAATTGTTCATCTGGTCTTGATTTAATATTGGTATATGGTACCTATGAAGAAAATGGTCCAGCTATTTTTGATTTTCTAATTTTGTTGAGAATAGATTTTTGAAATATGACCTGATCATTTTCTGTATTTCTACCATGTCTGTGGTTCCCCTTTTTGTTTCTGATTTTGATAGTTTGGATATTCTCTCTCTGCCTTTTAGTTAGTTTGGATAAGTGTTTGTCTATCTTGTTGATTTTCTCAAAGAACCAACTCTGTGTTTCATTGATTCTTTGTGTTGTTCTTTTTGTTTCTATTTTATTTATTTCAGTCCTCAGTTTGGTTATTCCCTGCTGTCTACTTCTCCTAGGTGAGTTTGCTTCTTCTTGTTCTAGAGCTTTCAGGTGTGCTATTAAGTTGCTAGTGTGAGATTTCTCCAAATACTTTATGTAGCCATTTAGAGCTCTTAACACTGTTTTCATTGTGCCCCATAAATTCAGTATGTTCTGGATTCATTTTCACTGAATTCTAGGAAGTCTTTAATTTCTTTCTTGATCCATTGGTAAATCAGTTGAGAGTTGTTCAGTTTCCATGAATTTGTAGGCTTTCTGTAATTTTTGTTGTTGTTGAACTCTAACTTTAAGCCATGGTGAGCCAATAAGATACAGGGGGTTATTTTAATTTTTTATGTATCTGTTGAGATTTTCTTTGTGACCAAGTATATGATATATTTCAGAGAAGGTTCCATGAGGTGCTGAGAAGAAGGTTTATTATCCTTGTTTGGGTGAAATGTTCTGTAGATACCTGTTAGGTCCGTTTGAATTATAATATCTGCTAGGTACCTTATTTCTCTTTAGTTTCCATCTGGCAGAAATGCCCATTGGTGAGAGTGGAGTTTTGAAGTCTTCCACTATTAATGTTGTTGGTTCAATGTATGATTTAAGCTTTAGTAATGTTTGTTTTACCAATGTGGGTGCCCTTATATTTGTGGCATAGATGTTCAGAATTGAGGCTTCGTCTTGATGGATTTTTCCTTTGATGAATATGAAATGTCATTCTCCATCTCTTTTGATTGATTTTAGTTTGAAGTCTGTTTTGTTAGATATTAGGATAGCTACACCAACTTACTTCTTATATTTTTGGTTGTGAGTCTAGCCTTTAATTGCTGAGTCATCTCTCCAGCCCACCAGCTTACTTCTTAAGTCTATTTGATTGGAGAAACTTTTTCCACCCCTGTACTCTGAAGTAATGTCTGTCTTTGAAGTTGAGGTGTGTTTCTTGTATGCAGTGGGATGAATACTTTTTTTTAAAATCAATTCAGTTTGACTGTGTCTTTTTATTGCTGAATAGAGTCCATTGATATTAATAGATATTAAATTACCAGTAAATTTTAATTCCTGATATTTTATGATTTGGGTGGTGGTGGTGGTAGTGTGTGTGTGTGTGTGTGTGTGTGTGTGTGTGTGTGTGTGTGTTTGTCTTTGGGATTTTCTGGTGTGAGATTACCTATTGTCTGTGTTTTTATTGGTGCAGCTAACTTTCTTGGGTTGGAATTTTTCTTCTAGTCCTTTCTGTGGCCTGGCTTTGTTGATAGGTATTGTTTAAATCTGGTTTTGTCTTGAAATATCTTGGTTATTTTTTTTTTCCTATGGTGATTGAAAGTTTTGCTAGGTATAGTAGCTTGGGTTGGCATCCATAGTCTCTTGGTGTGTGCAAAACATCTGTCCATGCCATTCTTGCTTTTAGAAATCATGTGTGATTCTGATAGGTCTTTCTTTATACGTTACTTAGCCTTTTCCCTTACAGCTCTTAAAATTCTTTCTTTATTATATATGTTTATGTGTTTTGATTCTTATGTGGCAAGGGGACTTTTTCTTTTGGTCCAGTCTATTTGGTGTTCTATAAGCTTGTACCTCCATAGGCATATCCTTCTTTAGGTTGGGAACGTTTTATTCCATGATTTTGTTGAATATATTTTCTGTGCCTTTGAGCTGGGATTCTTCTCCCTCATCTATTCCTATTATTCATAGGTTTGACCATTTTGTGGTGTCCCAAATTAACCTGGATATTTTGTGTTAGTAATCTTTTGGATTTAACATTTTCATTGACCAATAAATATATTTCCTCTCTTGTATCTTCATCACCTAAGATTCTTTCTTCCATCTCTTGTATTCTTTTGGTGCTTCTTCCATCTCTAGTTCCTGTTCACTTACTTTTCCATTTCCAGAATTCCCTCTGTTTGTGTTTTCTTTATTGCTATTTCAATTTTCAAGCCTTGAACCATTTTCTTCATCTGTTCGATTTTTTTTTCTTGACTTCCTTTATGGGGTTATTGATTTCTTCTAGTATGTTGTGTGTCTTTTCCTTGATTTCTTTAAGGGAATTTTTTCCATTTTCCCTTTAAGGGCTTCTATCATCTTGATAAAGTTATTTTTAAGGTCATTTTCTTGTGCTTCAGCTGTTTAGAAATATTTAGGATTGTTGTAGGATCGCTGTGTTCTGGTAGCATCATATAGCCCTTTCTGTTATTGAATGTATTCTTACACTGGCATTTATGCATCTGTATTTGGGATGATTATAGGTCTGGGTATATTCTTGTACTTGTCTTTTTTGAATGGGTGTTTTGTTCCTTTATTTTCTGTTTGTCTTGGTTGAAATGACCTTGTCTTGGCAAACTTTAGCAGTCACTTTCTTTTCCAATTTGGACAGCATACTGTCAGCAGTTAAGGCAAGAGCACTTTCTTGCCCTGTGGCTAACTTTTGCCACAAATAAAGTAAACTCAATGTGGAGTTTTTTCAATGCCCATCATCTTTTCTGAAGTAGGTTGGTGTTATCAGGAGCAGACATGTCTCATTGTCATAAAAAACAAAACAAAAATCTTATTTTATTAAAACATCTTAAATGCCATATTCTGTATATCTCTGAAGTGTGTGAAGACAATCTGCCAATCTAAAATATATCTGTCTGACCTTGAAAACATACTTAAAATGACTACAGTTTGATTGTAATAGGTGACTAACTACTAACCTGCATTTCTTTATTATCCCAAATAGTTTGTAATAATAACTTTGAAGAACTAGAAATTTACATTACATTGTTGGATGAGTTGTATAGGTATAATACCTTGACCAAGAGTAGAAACATATATACAGTATGTTCTAACAAAAATAACATTAAATTTGTATCAATATACAAAAATCCATATCGATGTGAAATATTTAAAACTAGTAGTTGCTTTTTTGGTTTAAAAGTAGATTCAATAAACTACCTTTTAATCCTATCAATTCTATAACATATATACAGTATAACAAAAATAACCTCAAATTTGTATCAATATACAAAAATCCAAGGCAATGTAAAATATTTAAAGCTAGTAATTGCTTTTTTAAATTAGAGTCAATAATTTACCCTTTTATCCTATTCTGTATCTCTTCTCTTCTTTTTAGAACAAGATCACAAGGAGGGTAGCATGTAGGTGTAAGGACTCTATGTAGGAACCAATTTGACTTCTCTGTGTTCAATGAGTTGTGTAGGTGTTATCTTCAGCAATAGGGCCTTGTTGTCAGTTTGTGGGGAGCAACCTATAGTCTTGACATAGGTTGCTATAGCCTACGTTGGTTGGAAATTCCCATGGAACCCCTGTGACCAAAAACTTAATTAGATATAACTCAATCCTTCTGTGGAATGTTTTTCTGTATGCTGTGAATATGTATTGCTCTGATTAGTTGATAAGTAAAGCAGCATTGGCCTATGGCAAGGCAGCTTAGAGGTAGGCAGGAAATACAAGCAAATATACAGAGACAAGAAATGAGAGGAAGGAGAGATGCCAGCCCACCATGGTGCCAAGGATCACCATACCAGCAGACTGGTAGCACCACAGCCATATGTCAATACATAGATTAATAGAAGTGAGTTAATTTAAGATGAAAGAGCTAGCAAGAAGCCTGCCATAGGCCATACAGCTTGTAAATAATATTGAGCCCCTGAATGATTGTTTTACAAGTGGCTGTTGGGGCCACAGGGTCAGGTGGAACCAGAACTGGAAACTTCATTTGGTGACATGAGATGGTTAGCTGGGATTTTGTCATCCCCATTATTTGGTGGTTTACTTCTGATTGCCTTCACTTATGCACATATGTTAGTAACCTTCTCTGTGTTAGATTTCCATGCTATCTCTCAAAGGGCCATTATTTGAGCTTTCTCTCTCTCACCCCTTTTTTCCTCCATCTTACCTCTTGATTCCCCAATTTCTGTCACTCCTCCATCCATCCATACTTATCTATTCTACTTCCATTAACTAGGAAGGTATAGCTGCCCCTACCTCAGGCATTTACTCCATATCTAATCTTTCTGGTTCTATGGCTTGTAACTTTCTTATCATTGACTTAATAGCTAATATCCATATGAGCAAATATAGCATATAAGCAAGTATATACTGCATTTGTCTGGGTCTAAATTATTTCACACAGGAAGATTTTTTCTGGTTCCATCTATTTACCTATAGCATTCATGATTTTTTTTTTAATAACAGCTGAGTAATACTCAATTTAGTAAATGTACCACATTTTCTTTATCCATTATTCTGTTGAGGGATGTCTAGGACATTTCCAATTTCTGGCTGTTTTGAATAGAGCAGCAATGATCATGGTTGATCAAGTGTCTCTGTTGTAGGATGAAGCTTCCTTTGCGTGCATGCCCAAGAATGGCAGATCAATTCTTATCCTCCTGGGGCACTACCACACTGATTTCCAAAAAGGCTGTCCAAGTTTGCACTTCCATAAGCAATGGGTGAGTGTTTCCCTTACCAGCATGAGCTGTCACTTGTTTTGTTGAACTTAATGATTTTTACCAGTGTAAGATGAAATCACAAAGTAGTTTTGATTTGCATTAGCCTGAAGACCAAAGTTTTTTTTTTAATCATTTTTTAAGTGTTTCTCAGCCATTTGAGTTTCCTCTCTTGATAATTTTGAGAATTTCTTGTTTAGATCTGTACCACATTTTTCAATTGGATTACTATTACTATTATTATTATTATTGGTATCTAGTTCTTTAAGTTCTTTATATACTTTGCACGTTATCCCTCTATTGGATGTGTAGTTGGTAAAACTCTTTCCCCATTATTTATGCTGCTGCATTGTCCTAATGATGGTGACCTTTGGCTTACAGAAGCTTTCGGTTTCATGAGGTCCCATTTATTGTTTATCTTAGTGCCTGTGCTGTCAGTGTTCTGCTCAAGAAGCATTTTTCTGTGTCAGTGAGTTCAGTCTATCCCCCACTTCCTTGTCTATCTGGTTTAGTGTATCTGGTTTTATGTTGAGATCTTTAATCCTCCTGGACTTGAGTTTTGTGCAGGGTGATAAGTATGAATAAGTATTTGATTCTTGCATATGCAGCCATCCACTTTGACTAGTACCATTTCTTGAATATATTGTCTTTGTCTACATATTGGTGAGTTCTTTATTAAAAGTTAGGTGTAAATAGGTGTGTGGATTTATGTCTAGGAAATCAACTTGATTCCATTGTTGATGTGCTAGTGTGTATAACAATACCATGTTTTTTATTAATATATTTCTCTAGTACAACTTGCAATTGAAGATGAGGATACCTCCAGAACTTCTTTTAATATTCCAGAATGTTTTAACTACCCTGAGTTTTTGTTTGTGTGTTTTCATACCAAACTGAAAATTGTCCTTTCAAGATCTGTGAAGAATTACCTTAGACTTTTGATGGGAATTGCATTGAATATGTAGATTGCTTTTGGTAGGATGTCCAATTTTACTATATTAATTATTCTGATTAATGAGCGTGGGAGATCTGTTCATCTTCTGATATTTTCTTCAATTTAATTCTTCTATGTCTTAAAATTTTTATTATACAAGGCTTTCACTTGATTAGTTAGAGTTATCCCAAGATAGTGTGTATGGTTGAGGCTATTGTGAAAGGTGGTGTTTTCCTGATTTTCTCAAGTCTATCATTTGTATATAAAAGGGCTACTGAATTTTGTGAGTTAACTTTGTAATCAGCTACTTTACTGAAAATACTTATCAATTGTAAATATTTCTAGGTGGAATTTTTATGGTCACACACATATATTATCATATAATCTGCAAATAAAGTTACTTTGATTTCTTCCTTTTCAATTCCTATCTGCTTGATCTCCCTCAGTTGTCTTATTGTGCAAGCTAAGACTGTACTATATTGAATAGGTATGGAGAGAATCATGTTCCAGATTTTAGTGGAATTGCTTTGAGTTTTTCTATATTTGAGCTGATGTTTCTAGAAGCTTGCTGCATACTGCCTTTATTGTCTTGTGGTATATCCCTTTTATTCTTAATTTCTCCAGGAACTTTATAATGTTGGAGTATACAATTTTGTTATCATTTTTTTCTTTCAGCTCGTTTATATGGTGGATGACATTTATCAATTTATGCACACTGAACCATCCCAATATCTCTGAGATGAAGACTACTTGATCATGATATATGGTCTTTTTCATTTTTTTGATTCAGTTTGTAAGTATTTTATTGAGAATTTTGCATCTATGTTCATCAGGGGAATTGCTCTGTAATTTTTTTTTCATAGTTGAGTCTTTATGTAGTTTGGATACCAGTGTAACTATGGCCTAATACAACGCATTTGGCAATGTTCCTTCTCTTTCTAGTTTGTGTAATGACAACTTTTCTTTGAAAGTCTTGTACAATTCTGTGCTAAAACCATCTGGCCCTGGGCATTTTTAGGTTTGAAGAATTTTAATTACTGCTTCTATTTCAATAGGGGTTATAGTTCTGTTTAAATTGCTTATGTAATCTTGATGTAAGTTTGGTAGGTGATACCTACTGAAAAAATTAACCACTCCTAATTAGATTTTCCAATTTGTTGGAGTACAGGTTTTTTAAGGTATGCCCTCATGATTCTTTTTCCACCCCCTTCTGTTCAATGTTCCCCGAGTCTTATGTATGGAAGTGTTTTGTAGATGTTGCCATTGACACTGGACTCTACAACTTTGGTTGTTGTTTGTTATTTTTTGTGATGGCCTTAATCTGTTTCATTGATGAGTAGTGAAAACTACATTATCTGTGAGTATAAGGATAAATAATTAGAATGTAGTTAGTGATCACGTTGGTTTAATACAGTAGTGATTATAGATTCTCCTCCAACATTCACGACTTCACTAGTTCTAAGTAGTTGGCCAGGTTATTAATACCAGGCATAATTTCCCCCATGTTGGTCAGATCTTTTAAGTCTAAGGTGAAATGACTGTAAGTAGCAGGAGATTAGGGAGTTTGGTATGAGATGGTTTCTCCTAGGAATATCAGAATCTATACCCATAGTTCTACCAATATGCCTGCCTAAATATGAGTTGAACAAAGACCAATAGACTTTTGTGAGTTGTTGGTTACCACTAAGGTGTGTGTGCCACATCTGCATTCTCAGTGTTATGGTGCCATGGTGGCTGTTGTTGTGGTTCATAGACATCATAGTTGGGTAGGAATTTTGGTGGTTTTCTTCCTTTAGAAGCTTGGGTTGTAGCTGCCGGTATTATTAAAGTACTCAGGGAGGGAAGAAGCTTTCAGGTCAGTTCCTGCTCAGGAGTTTCTGGGCACTGTTTCTTAAGTGTCTGATGCCTTCAGCAATAGGAACGTATCTTCCATCTCTGGGTGCCAAATAAGGGAAATAGCATTAGACTGTATGTTTTGGGGGATATCTTGGACAATTCTGACCAACAATTCAAAAGAAGGTTCCTCATACTTGGTATTAAGGTTTTGGATTGGTGGACTTTGGTTCTTGCCCAGGTAATTGTCAGCCCAGATTAGAAAATTTCATTTAAATTATATATGAATATTAATATACTGAAGTATGCATATTATATAGAACTTTTTTTTAGAAAGATGGTTAATAGTGTGGTTCCTTATGATTTTGAGACATCTTATTGTTACTTTACCTTCCTTCCTACTTCTGTATTATTTGTTCCTTTATTCGACCCTAAAGAGCCCCAAGCCCATATCCCTAGTCAGATCACTTATACTCTCCTAGTCCCTTTTCTATTGTGCCCAAACCCACTACACTAGCAATAATACTTTATTAAAAATTTGAAATCTTTCCATTTATGAAGTAATTCATGTGTCAGCCACATGTCCCTGCTTTAGTACTGCTTTCCTGACCATATTTATATGTTTCTACTGCGTTTTTATTTTTTATTTTTCATTTTTGTTAATGTATTTCTTTTCTAATTTTTGAGGCGACAATAATTGCAACATCCTCTCACTTATAATTCTTCTCCCTAAATTCTCCTCATTCTGCTTCAAATCCATGGCCTCTTTTTCCACATTGCATGAATATATCTATCTATCTATAGAGATAGATATAGATATTTGTGATACATATATACCCTAAATATTGCCTTTTCAGTGTATCTAATGTTATTTGTATGTACATTTTTATGGCTAACAGATTGGTGTGCTCTTGCCTGGGAAGGGTAAACTTTCCAGCTCCCAGCTTTACTCCGTAGTCTTTAGTTTTCTGTGTGGGGTTCAGGCTTCATGGGATTTTCCCTAGCACAGTGGTTTTCAGCTTTCCGAATGCTGTGACCCTTTAATATAGCTCCTCATGTTGTGGTGGCCTCAACCATAAAATAATGTTCGTTGTTACTTCATAACTGTAATTTTGATACTGGTATGAATTATAATGTAAATATTTGATGTGCAGAATATCTGATTGTGACCCTTGTAAAAAGGTCATGAGACCCCCCCCCCAAAGGGGTCTTTACCCACAGGTTGAGAATCCCTGCCCTAACAGTTTGAATATTAGTTGGCGTTATCTTTGTCCAGCTCACATTTGGGCAGTCATGTTTGTGATTTCTGATATTATGGATGCAGCTTCTGACATTACTAGGCTACCATCCCATGGCAAACTTCCTGATCCTATGACTCTTACAATCTTTCTGCCTCTTCTTCTGCAATATTTCCTGAGCCTTACTTAGGGGACTGTTTGTAGATGTATCACTTGGGACTTGGATCCACAATAATGTGTATTGCTTGGTTGAAGTTTTCTGTAGTGGTTACTGTCTGTTGTAAAGAGGACTTTTGTTGATGAGAGGTTAGGACTACACTTATCTCTGATTGTAAGGCAAATATTTACAGATTTTTGGTAGCAATTATGCTTGTTTAGCACATTAGTAGATGTATATTCTCCTCCAATAATCATGCTTTCATTAGCACTGAGTTGTTAGCTAGGTTTTCAGTACCAGGCATGGTATCCTTCCTATTGGGTGGGTCTTATGTCCAATTAGAGAGAAATTGGTTACTGCCAAGGTATGTGCGCCATTACTGCACCCTCAAGTTTATTGTACCATGATGGTTGTTGTTGTGCTTCATGGGCACTATAGCTAGATAGCACTATTGTTTGCCTCTTTCCTTTGAAATCTTACATAGTTACCTTCTGGTACTATGAACACTTTTTCTCTGACAGGGGCCATTCAGGTATGTTTCAGTTCTGGGGTCTCTCGGATCTGTATCAGAAACGACTGTCTACAGCAGTTCAGACTGTTCTTCGACCTCTGGGTGGTAACCAAAGCCAACAGCAATAAACTGTATTTTTTTGAGTATCCTGAAATGCTCCAGACAACAACCCAAAGGGTAACTCTCCTGTCTAATATTGAGTCATTTTTAGATGGTTTTTGGCTCACAGAGGGAGCGCCAGCAGGCCAAGCATGAAGAATCATTGAAACTTTATATGTGTATTTATACACGTAACTATGTATATTGGTAAACAGTTAATAGTATCATCCTTGTGTTTTTTTTTTCAGATACCATTATTGTTTTTTTTCCCGACCTCACTCCTTCAACTGTATTTACTTCACTCCTGCCTCACTAAAGAGCCCTTTGCCATTTCTCCAATCCTATCCCTTTACCTTGTAATTCTTCTTTACCTTCCTCCCACTTTCTATATTTATGTCCATCCTTCTCTTGGTCTAAGAATCCCTCCCTTTTATTTATTTCTAGTTTTGTTGCAATTTTCACTGTAGACATCCCCTGCTGCTGCCGCCTATATGAGTGGGACTTGACCTGACTAGGAGAGGCAATAGAATGAAGAAAGTGTAGCTATGCAGTCACACATACAGAAAATCTGGGGTCAGGTAGCTTGTGCATGCTCTGATGAAGCTATGCCTACTACCATGAAACAGCCTGGAATCTCAGAATTTTTATTATGTATGGGATGAGGGGAGATATTAGCTAGCCTAGGTAGGAGGTATCAGTAGGCAAGTAGTATCAGGTAGTAATGTCTTGGGGGAAGAAGCTGTGACTGCTAGTTTTTATGCACACTGGTAAATCATTTGTAAACTTTGAACTTGAAAATGAAAGAAAAGCTCTGCCATTCCTGAGCATGACTTGAGGAAGACTTTATCAAATTACATGAATCTGTGGTATTTATTGGTCCTTGACATGACTGTGCCCATATCAACAATGCACATTCACTCAGGATTTCTTGGCTTCTGACAGTAGTCCTCTCTCTCTCTCTCTCTCTCTCTCTCTCTCTCTCTCTCTCTCTCTCCCTTTCTCTCTCTTTCCCCTCTCTGTCTCTGTCTCTGTCTCTCTCTCCTTTCTCTCTCAATGTAATGAAACTTGCTTTGTGGCTTATCATGTGATATACCCTGTCATGTACTCCAATGACATTAAGTACTTGCTACAGCTGCTGTGCAGATTGACAAATATCTATTGGATCAGTTTAGTTTAGTGTACAGTTTCACTCAGCTGTTTATGTATAAATTTTCTTCTGAATGATTTGCCTTGCTTAAAATGAGGTATGATGTTTGGTAATATGTTTTATATTAGAGTATTCCCTCTTTTGGTCAGTATATATTGTTGTATGTATTTGGCGGAACTAATAATACAAAGCATACATTTAGAATCATTACATTCTCTTGTTTACTTGCCCTTTGTATCATGCAGTGATGATTATCTTTGCCTCTACTCAGTGCTAAATATCATTGTACTTGCTTGCTTTTGGAGTCTATTTTCTTTCAATATGCTTTTTATTCTTTATGTATGGTCTAAATATTTTCTTAGAGGTAAATTAATTTGCTAAAAACAAAATGATGGTTGGATGTATTTTCTGTATCTTTTCAGTAATATTTTGTTTTGGTTGGAAATATAATGTGTTAATAGTCAAGGCAATTATTGACAGTATGCTCCCACTATAGATATTTATCTAGTTTCCTAGTTGATTTTTTTCTCCCCATTACTGACTTCCTTTGTGTCTAAGTAATTCATTCTAGGAGTGTCCTTTGTCATTTTGTATCATGTTATTGTTTGTCTCTGTCATAGTTAGCTTCATTTTTCAATTTGTCCTACAAATGGAAATAGAGAGCCTCAACTGAGGAATTGCCTCCATCAGATTGTCATGTGAACATGTCTGTGGGACATTTTCTTATTTAGTGATTGATGTAGTTGGTCTCATCCTCCTCTGAGCAATGTCACCTCTGGGCATGTGGTCCTAGATTATATGAGATAGGAGGCTGAGTAAGCCAAACAAGTGTTTTTTCATAGTCTTTGCTTCAGTTTCTGCCTCTAAGTTCTTGCTTGAGTTTCTGCCCTGATTTATCTTAGTGATGGACTGTGGCATTAAAGTTTAAGTCAGAGAAATGCATTAATCTCCTAATTTGCTTATGATCATGATATTTATGACAGTGATAGAGAAGTAAACAGTTTTATAGATTTTTGCTTTGTCCCTATAATCTATATTACAAAAACATCTTTTGTTTATGAAGTTATTTTAAAATGATATTATGATTGGAAAGAATGAAAAATTAAAAGGAATTATAGAGATAAGTACCTTGTAATTACATCCCATTCCTACCTACTGAGTTTTAAGTATTCCCTTTTACATAGTTTTATATTATGTATTAGTTAATACAATAGGTATATTATTTTGATCTTTAGTTTTTATACTAAAGTTATAATTGATTGTCCTTTATAATACTATCTTCTTTGCACATGTATGTGTGTGTGGTGTGCATACATATGTTTGTGCATGTTCACATATGTGTGACCATATCTGTCTATGGAAGTTCACCTGTACATGCGTTCATGTGAAGCACCCAAGATTGAGATCAAGTGTCTTCTTGGCCCTTTCACCTTGTCTTGGAAGCTAGCTTGCTCTGAAGTTTTCCTGACTGTGCATCATGTGGTTCTGGGAGTCTGAACTCCAGACCTGATGTTTGCATGGTAAGTACTTTTTTACCTACAGAGCTATCTGCCTAGCCTTATGTTACACATTCTTAATTCTTCTCTATTGCTACTCTTACCTGCGAGTTTAATGCACTCTAAGGATTATTTTCTTGATCACTAAATTTGTTTAGTTTTATTTAAAAAACTCTCCCTTAGCATTTCTTGTAAGGTGAGTCTAGTAGAGATAGCTTTTTTCAGATTTTGTTTGTTTCAGATTGTTTTCTTCTCTCTTTTATTTCTATAGGACAGTTTGATGAGATTCTGTATTCTCAGAAATTTTTGTCTATCAGTGCTGGGAAAATCTCTAGTCACTCTTTCTTGGACTGTCAAGTTTCTGGTGAGAGTTCAGCAGTCAGCAGAAATGGGTGATATTTATGTTGTTTTCATTCTCTTGTGACCTTATCTTCTCATTATCTTTCACCTTTGGAGCTTGATTATAAGATGTCTAGGGACTTGGTTGAGTGTAAACTGACTGGTAACTTTTTATTCTCTGAGGATACCTGTCCAAACAATATCTATTCCGTTCCTTAGGTATGGTGACTTTTCCTTTATAATCACTAGAGTCAGATTTCTACTCTGTTGGCATTTTCAGGTCCCTGTTGAATCTAATTAACCCAAGTATTTGCCTTTTTTAAAACTATCATTCATAAGGTCTTACATGATTCTTCATTTGTGTTCATTTTTTTGTTCCCTGATATTGCTATAATTTCAAATAGACCATTCTGTGCTCAATTCCTTTGTCTCTTCTTTTTTGATATTACCATTTTTGTAGAAATTAAAAAGACTTTCTAAATTTCTTAATTTTGCTGAGTATATTTTTACTTATTTTCTATATATTCCCTTTTCTTTATATATATTATATATATATATATATTATTTAAAAGGTTTTTTTTGTTTTCATTTTATGTACCAACTCCCTCCCTCTCCTCCCATTCACCCTCCACCCTCCTCTACTCCTCAGAGAGGGTAAGGCCTCCCATGGGGAGTCAAAAAAGTCTGGCATATCAGGTTGAGAAAGGACCAAACACTGTCCCCATGTATCTAGACTGAGCAAGGTATCCCACCTTAGGGAATGGGCTCCAAAAAGCCAGTCCATGCTCTAGGGATAAATCCTGGTCTCACTGCCAGTGGCCCCACAAACTGCTCAAGCCACACAACTGTCACCCACTTTCAGAAGGCCTTGTTCAATTTCAGCAGGTTCCCCAGCTGTCAGTCCAGAGTCAGTGAGCTCCAACTAGCTTAGGTCAACTGTCTGTCTGGGTTTTCCCATAATGATCTTGACCCCCTTGCTCATATACTCATATAATCCCTCCTCCTTCTCTTTGACTAGATTCTGGGAGCTGTGGATCTCTGCATCTGCTTCCAGATGGATGGTTCTATAGTTCTGGATTAAGGTTCTATGATAACAATTAAGGCAGTCCTTAATCTGATTACAGGGGGAAGGCCAGTTCAGGGGCCCTCTACACTATTGCTTGGAGTCTGTTGATTCATCCTTATGGATTCCTGGGAATTTCCTTAGCACCAGGTTTCTTCCTAACATTACAATGGCTCCCTCTATCAAGATATCTCTTTCCCCAACCCACCCCCCATTCGCACCTCCTCCAAGTCAAGGTCTCCCATGGGGATTCAGCAGAGCCTGGTACATTCAGTTGAGGTAAGTCAAAGCCCTTCCTTCCTGCACAAAGACTGCGCAAAGTATCTCACCATAGGCACTAGGCTCCAAAAAGCCCTCTCATGCAAGCTGCCACGCCTACCTGCCATTTACATGGGTCCCGGGGATTCAAACTCTGGTCCCCTTACTTCAACTGCCATCTTCCAAGGTCCTAAGAATCATATTTATCCTGGTAATGCTTTAGCAGAGTGGAGCTCTGGAAAAAATTTGATTGTTATTATGTACTATATTCTCTATACATTGTATACATATATTTAATTATTATAAGTATGAACAATTCATATATATCAAATAAAAATAAAGTAGAGTCATTGAAAATTAAAAAAAAGATATCTCTTTCCTTGCTCTCCCTTTCTGTCCTTCTCCCAACTCAACCATCCCCTTCCCTCATGTTTTCTTGCCACCTCCCCTTAACACCTCCCATACTCTTAATTTACTCAGGAGGGTGGGAGTATTCCCCTTACTGTACATCCTCTCCAGCATAATCTGTCTTCAGTGTTTTTTTTTTTTATCTTAGTCATACTGACAGGTGTAAGAAGGTATCTCAGTGTTGTTTTGATTTGCATTTCCCTGATGGCTAAGGATGATGAATAATTCTTTAAGTGTCTATTCACCATTTGAGATCCTTCTGTAGGCTTTCTGTAGTTTGTTTTCTTGTTGAACTCTAACTGTAGCCCATGGTGGTCCTATAAGATTCAAGGGTTTATTTTATTTTTTTGTATCTATTGATATTAGCTTTATGACTAAGTATGTGGTCAGTTTTAGATAAGGTTCCATGACATGCTGAGAAGAATGTATATACTTTTGTGTTTGGGTGAAATGCTCTGTAGTTCTCTATTAAGTCCATTTGAGTCATAACATCTGTTAGTTCCCTTGTTTCCCTGTTAAGTTTCTGTCTGGCACATGTGTCCATTACTGAAACTGGGGTGTTGAAGTCTCCCACTATTAATGTATGGGGTTTGATGTGTGATTTAAGGTTTAGTAATGTTTCTTTTACAAATGTGTGTCCTTGTGTTTGGGTCATAGATATTCATAATTGAGACTTGATGGATTTTTCCTCTGATGAATATGTAAAGTCCTTCTCGATTTCTTTTGATCAATTTCAGTTTGAAGTCCATTTTGTTAGATATTAGGATCGCTACATTAGCTTGCTTCATAGGTCTGTTTGATTGGAAAATCTTTTTCCAACTCTTTACTCTGAGGTAATGTCTGTCTTTGAAGTTGAGGTATTTCTTGTATGCAGCAGAAGGATGGAGCCTGTTTTGTATCCATTCTGTTAGCCTGTGTCTTTTTATTGATGAATTGAGTTCATTAATATTAAGAGCTATTATTGACTAGTGATTGTTAATTCCTTTTATTTTTTGTTTTTGGTTGTGGTGATGGTAGTGCATGTAGTTTTCCTTCTTTGGGTTTTGCTGTAGTGAGATTATCTATTGTCTGTGTTTCCATGGTTGTAACTGAGTTCTTTGGGTTGGAGTTTACCTTCTAGTACTTTTTTTTTTTTTTTGGTTTTTTTAAGCCAGGGTTTCTCAGTGTAGCTTTGCGCCTTTCCTGGAACTCACTCTGTAGACCAGGCTGGCCTCGAACTCACAGAGATCCACCTGGCTCTGCCTCCCGAGTGCTGGGATTAAAGGCGTGCGCCACCACTGCCCGGCACCTTCTAGTACTTTATGTAGTACTGAGTTTGTGGATAGGTATTGTTTAAATCTGGCTTTGTCATGAAATATCTTGTTTTCTCTGTCTGTGTTGATTGATAGTTTTGCTGGGTATAGTAGTCTGGGTTTGCATCCCTGGTCCCTTAGTATCTGTAAAATGTCAGTCCAGGACCTTCTGGTTTTTAGAGTTTCCGTTGAGAAGTTGGGTGTAACTCTGATAGATCTGCCTTTATTCATTACTTGGTCTCTTTTCTTTGCATTTTTTAAAAATTCTTTCTTTGTTCTTTAGTGTTTTGATTATTATGTGGCTAGGAGATTTTTTTTTTTTTGGTCCAGCCTATTTGGTGTTCTGTAAGTTTCTTGGACCTTTATAGGCTTGTCCTTTAAGTTGGGAAAGTTTTCTTCTATGATTTTGTTGAGTATGTTTTCGGTGCCTTTGAGCTGTGATTCTTCTCCTTCTTCTATGCTTATTATTACTAGGTTGAGCTTTTCATGGTGCCCCAGATTTCCTGAATGTTTTCTGTTAGGAATTTATTGGATTTAACTTTGACTGATGAGTCTATTTCCACTATCAAATCTTTCACACCTGAGATTCTCTCTTCCATCTCTTGTATTCTGTTGGTGATATTTGTATCTGTACTTCCTGTTTGCTTCCTCGGTTTTTCCATTTACAGCATTCCCTCAGTTTATGTTTTCTTTATTGTTTCTATTTCAGTTTTCAACTCTTGAAGCATTTCTTTCACCTGTCTAATTGTTTTTTTTTATTTTCTTTTTTATTATTTTTTTATTTTACAATATCATTCAGTTCTAGATATCAGCCACGGATTCCCTTGTTCTCCCCCCTCCCGCCCCCCTCCCCTTCCCCCTAGCCCACCCCCCATTCCCACCTTCTCCAGGGCAAAGCCTCCCCCGAGGACTGAGATCAACCTGGTAGACTCAGTCCAGGCAGGGCCAGTCCCCTCCAAGGCATCCAGGCAGTGGGACCGGGTCCTGTGCTCATTGCATGAGTTGGCTGTTTGAAACCTGGGGTTTATGCAGGGTCGCTTGTTTTTTGTTTTTTTTTCTTGACTTTCTTTAAGGCATTATTTATTTATTCTAATTTTTTGTTTGTCTTTTCCTCGACTTCTTTATGCGGATTTTTCATTTCCTTTTTACAAACCTTTATCATCTTCATAAGGTAATTTTAAGTTCATTTCTTGTGTTTCAGCTGCATTGAAATACTCAGGTTTTGCTGTTGTAGGATCATTGGATTCTGCAGGTGCCATATTTCTCTTCTGGTTGTTGAATGTATTCTTACACCAGCATTTACTTATCCTTTCTTCCACTGGTGTGGCTTGTGCCTGTGCCTGTTCTTCCAGTTGCTGTGTTTTGAACCTGTGCCTATGTAGTCTGCTGGGTTTGACAGGGAGGGCTGACCATGGAGATGGTATTCAGGTGCTTGTGGTTGGGTGACTGAGTGGGCCTTGGTGGTACCATATTGAGTGGGTGGTGGGAGTGGGGGTGCAGTCTGAAGGCAGATATCTCACCTGCCTACAGGCTGGTGGGGACTGCACCAGAGCAGTCTCCTTATATGATTTAAATTTTTATTGTTTGCGAATTCCATGCATCCATATAATGTGGTTTGATCAAATCTGTCCACCATTCTGTCTCCTATAATTGTGTCCCTATCCCCTTTACTACCTTTTTCTCTCCCAAATTCATGTGCTTTCCTTTATTAAAAATATCTACTGAGTCCACTTAGTGCTTCCAGTATGTGTCTAGGTGTAGAATCACCTACTGGAGCTTGAATAACCTCTCAGAAGCTATATCCCCAAAGAAAACTGGCTCGCCTTCACCTAACACCCATTTGTTACCAATAGCTTTTCAGATAGGGATGGGACTTCATGAGTTATTCCCCCATGCACACTGGGATTTGGGATACTTTGATCTTGTGCAAGTGTAGTATATATAGCCATGGCTTCTTTGAAGCTATGTGTGCAAAGGTGCTTTCATGTCTTTCATATACTTTCAATGCAGGTGTTCAAAAATCTCCTTAGAAACTTATTCATCAATGATTGAACATGAAAACAATTTTCTAAATAAGTAATCATATCTGTTTTATTATCTTTGGTTTTCCAAATTTTTGATATCTAATAGCATATACATGAAAATTCCCAATATTTCCATAAGTATAAAGTAAATATTACATTAAGTTTTCTTTTACAGATTTAAACAACTCATATTTTCTTTTGTATGCATATTTTCTGAGATAGTTATCCATCTCCCCATATGGCTCACTATTTGACACTAAAACTCAGAGTATTATGTGTTCTTCACAGATATTATTTGCTATTAAACAACAGGTATTTGCTAAAACTGATACTTCATCATTTAAAGTATTTATATTTTTCTATGTTCTTACTTTTTACAATTGAATTTTGTTATTTCTTTTCTAATTTAAATCTCATGGTCATGACTAAATTTTTTTTTCAAGACAGGGTTTCTCTGTGTAGCTTTGTGCCTTTCCTGGATCTCGCTCTGTAGACTAGGCTGTCCTCAAACTCACAAAGATCCGCCTGCCTCTGCCTCCCGAGCGCTGGGATTAAAGGTGTGCGCCATCATCGCCCAGCTAAACTTTAAAATAAATTTCTGATCAGCTCTTTATACTTATCTTTGTTTTCAGTGACTTTTAAAAAAATCCTTAATTTCAAGTGGTTTGTTCATATTTTTCTATTTGTAAGTAAATTTCTGGATGGGAAGAAATTTAGAGGCAATATCAATGCTGATGAAAGATGTATATGTTAATGAAATGGACTACTAAAAGAGTGTGATAAAATCTATTCTGTAAGTTGTGTTAAAAGTGACATACAATGATTTGACTACAAGGTAAGCACAGGCCACACCATTGGCTATAAGTTTTCTGACAACCAATGAGAAAAAAAAATAACCAAAACAAAACAAAACAAAAAAACAAAAAACAGAAACGTAACCAGTAACTTAACCCATATTCTTAAATTTTATGTACTTAACAGGTAACAATTTTTATAGCCTAGTCACAGTCATACACACACACACACACACACACACACACACACACACAGATTTTACAATGCAGTGAGGGCTGAAGACAGAAAAATTTGTCTCCTACATTAAGAACAACAACTACATTTCATATATTTTTGATGCTAAAATAACAAGTAGAATTCCAGTGAGGCCACAACATATTACTAAACTGAACCATTTGGCATGGAAAGTACTCAGTTTTACTACTATATCCTTGATTTTTAAGAAGTGATCATTTCATTGTAAATGAGTGTTAATTCCTTAAATTATCTTGAAGAAAGTGATTGTTACCTTCTACCTTGTGTTTTCAAATGGGGTATGCATCCAGATATTCTTTACTTAGGAAAATAATGAGACTAATCATGGACCAGCTATTGTCCTTGTTTACATACACAATGAAAAGTCAACAAGAAACATAAACCTATAATTCAGTTAGTTCAGTAAATGACTACTATGAATAGAATGCATATTTTCAAGGAGGCAGATGAAAGTATGAGAAAGATGGCATAATATCAGACATAACAAAACATAAATCAAAATTCCTACAGATGCAAAATTCAATGAAAATTTACACTCAAGACATTCTTTTTTTTAATTAAGGAATTTTTTATTCATTTTACATACCAACCACAGATCCTACTCTGTTCCCTCCTCCTGCCTCTTCAACCTTCCTCCCTGCAACCTATAATACCCCTCATTCCCACTTTCAACAAGGTAAGGGGAGTCAGCAGAGCCTGGTCCATTCAGTAGAGGCAGGTCTAGGCCCTTCCCCTCTGCATCAAGGCTGTGCAAGGTGTCCCACCATAGGTAGTGGGCTCCAAAAAGCCAGCTCACGCACCAGGGATAGATCTGATCCTACTGCCAGGGAGCCCCTTAAGCAGGTTAAGGTACACAACTGACTTGCTTATACAGAGGGCCTAGTCCAGTCCTATGGAGGCTCTACAGCTGTTGGTTTAAAATTCATGAGTTACTACTAGTTTGGTTTGGTTGTCTCTGTAGGTTTCCCCATCACAATCTTGATGCCTCTTGCTCATAGAATCCCTCTTTCATCTCTTCAACTGGACTCTTGGAGCTCAGGCTAGTGCTTGGTATGGATCTCTGCATCTGCGTCCATTGGTTACTGGATGAAGGCTCTATGATGACAGTTTGAGTATTCACCGATATGATTACTGGGGTAAGCCAGTTCAGGCACCTCTCCACTATTGCTAGTAGCATTCAAGACATTCTTACAGACACAAAACTCTACAGGTAGTCAAACCTTTACAAGGAATGCCTTGTATTCTTGAATAATCTCTACATACTTTAATTTAATGTATTTTAATTTAATGTCTTAATTTATAATACACAAGTCAGTGTAAACTCTATGTAACTAGTTGCTAGCCTGTATTGTCTGTGAATAATGACAAGAAAAATGTTCATTTGTGTTCAGTACAGGCACATTGTTTTTTAAATGTCTCCAAACATCTGTTTAAATTTTTTTTATGCATGGTGTGTGTGTATGTGTGTGTGTGTGTGTGTGTGTGTGTGTGTGTGTGTGTGTGCATGTTCCTGTGTGCAAATGTAGGTGTGCATGTGCCATAACTCACATGTAGAGGTCAGAAGACAATCTCAGGTGTGCTGTGGGATGTTCTGTATGACAAATATGTTAATAAAGCACTGATTGGCCAGTAGCCAGACAGGAAGTATAGGCGGGACTAACAGAGAGGGGAATTGAGGGAACAGGAAGGTGGAGGAGAGACTGCCTGGAGCCGCCACCAGGACAAGCAAGATGTAAGGTACCGGTAAGCCACGAGCCACGTGGCAAAGTAGAGATTAATAGAAATGGGCTAAATATAAGAGTAAGAGCTAGACAATGATAGGCCTGAGCTAATGGCCAAGCAGTTTAAATAATGTAAGCGTCTGTGTGTTTATTTTATACGTGGGTTGTGGAACTGTGGGGCTTGGTGGGACCTCTCTAGCAACACAGGTGCTGATTGTTGCCTTCTACCTTGTGTGAGAATTGCTCTCTATTTTGTTGTTGTTACATATGCCAGACTAGGGATAGCTGGTCAGCAAATCTGGAAATTTACCTCTCTCTATCTCCCTCCGTTTCTGTATCAGGACTGGATTAAAGATGTACATCACCATACCTAACTTTGTGTGTGTTCCAAGGACTCAAACTCTAGCCCTCACTATGACGCCATAAGTACCAACCGTTTCCCCAAACCTAACTGTTTTTTTTTTTTAAATTTCCCAACATGTAAGTATTAAAATTCAGGGATCCAGAGAACCAAATGTAAGTAAAAACTGAAGGATACTTGGGGATGAAATAAATAAATTACATGTTATAGAGACAAACAGTTATGAATATGAAATCATAATACATTTCATTTAAAATGAAGAATGTATTAAAGTGAAGTCATATTAAAACACATAAGGAAAACTAAAAATCAATTGTCTTTCAATAATTTATAAAAACAGTGAACAAAAGTAAAAGAAAAAAGTGATTAAAAGAACTACTGACAAGAATTTTTATATTCCTATGAAATCTGAAAGTCTATATTTGCAATCTCAAGCAGAAATCAATAAAAATAAAGTCTTCAAAGAAGTTAGTCCGGCAGAGGAGTACTACATCATTTAGAAATCTGAATATGTGCACAAAATTTATTCTATGAGTGACACTAATGAAACACAATTGTGTGTGTGTCTGTGTCTGTGTGTGTGTGTGTGTGTGTGTGTGTGTGTGTGCTGGTGTAGTAGGCATATGTTGGTATGAACACATGTTTGGACACTGAAGTCTGATGTCTTCTAACACCCTCCATGTTATATTTGAGGACAATGTCTCTTCATTGAACCTGAGTCTCAATGGCTAGTCTGGCTTGCTAGCAACTGGCAGAGCTGCTTGTCTGTGCTACAACCCTGCACTGGTGTGGCACATTCCTGTGGTAGCATCTGACATCTGAGGTGGGCGCTGGGGATCCAAACTCAGGTCCTTATGCTTGTGTCTCAAGTACTTTACTCACTGAATCATTTTTGTAGTCCCAGAATTCATATATATTTTTAAATGATTTATTTTTTTAATTGTGTTCATGTGTGTGTTGCTGTAAAGACCAGAAGAGGGAATTGGCTCCCTGGAGCTGGAGTTCTGAAAGTTGAGAACCTTTTGACATGGGGGCTTGCAACTGAACTTGTGTCCTCTGCAAACCAGCACGTGCTCTTAGTTGCTGAGCTAACTCTGTAGTCTCAAGAATGCATATTTTTTAAACAAATTATTAAGGGACTATTTTAGTTATATGAAAGTGTAAAGGACATAAAATTACCAAGGTAATTAAAATTTAATTTACAAAGCCCTGGAGATATCATGCTGATTTTTTTTTTTTAGTCTTTCTAAATGGTAGAATAAAATGATGATGTAGTTTATCTTAAAAACAAATAGAAACAGTATGGCAGAAAAGAGATCATGCAGAGTAGACCTGAACTTATAAGATCCATGATTTTTATTTTCATTGATGTTTAGAAGTAAATTGAGTTTCAAAATTAGTCTTAAACAACTGGATATTTGTAGAAAAAAAGAAATGCCATTAAGTCAATCACACTATGTAAATATTTTTTACAGCAAGTAAATCATAGTCCTCGCATCCAAGATTAAGCATATGACTACAAAAAATTAAATAAAAAGGGAATAAGATCATATATGTCTTTAAAATTTATTACAATTTAAAGATAATCCCAGCATTTTATTTCTAATGACAATCTGTTATCTCTTCATAATGTTTGAACACAGGTTCTTCACAGAATAAGGCAATATGCAAATGGATAAAATATTTGCAATTCACGTTCCAATAATAGCTGTGTACAAGACATATAAATAAACTCTACAACTCATCAATAAAACACAATAAGCAAAAGAAAATGACCAAATTATGTTAGTAGATAGTTAACAAAATGAGTTGTAAGTGAAGCCATAAAGTTCATGAAAAGATGTTCAATGTCAGTCATCAGAAAAAAATGCAATTTGACACCAGAATGACAAGCTTCCACACAGACGCTGAATGATTAAAATAAATGACTGGCAAAGACCAAGATGCTGGCAAGACTATGGAGCAACTGGAACCCATGAACACTGTTCATGGGACTGTAAAATTATACAAACATTTTGGAAAGCAGTTTCACACTTCCATATAATGTTAAACATATAAACACACACTTTGACACTCAACCATTCTACATTTAGCTCTATAATGAAAGAAAACATTTGTCCTTACAGACATTTGAACATAAATGTTTACTTCCTTATTCATAGGAACTCTAGACTTGAGACAATGTAAATGTAACTGTGAAATCAAGAAACAAACAAAACACCTTCACAAATGGAATAGTGCTGAACAATAACATTGAGAAATCTCAGCAACTTTTACTTCATTCTGAATGAGAGGGTGCAGATGCAGGAGGATGCCAACTGACTGTATAAAATTCAGAATGAAATAACCATCATGGCAACATTCTTCATTGCTGTGCATAGAGATGACGTGGAATGGGTAGAATCTGGGAAAATGGTTGTCTTTCTCCTTATCATTACAAGAGTATATAACCAAGTATATAACTTATAACCTTATTGGAACTGATGAATAGGTTTTATTGCACTTTGGACCGGTATATAGGATGCACATATACAAAATGATCATGTAACGAATTTTCTTCTCATATCCTAGAAATGTAGTGTTTACCTGTCATCTTGAAAGGTGAGTAATCATCATATAGAAAGTAAATTCAAAAATTAAGAATGTAAGAAAAGTAAATTAAGACATTTGAAAAATCTTGGGACAAAATGTATTTCTAACAGAAGGAAAGGTTCATGTCATCTGTTCTCTGATATGAATTACAATTTTTATCAGCAATATCTTTTTATTAAATTATTAATATTTTAAAGGATGTATTCTGTTTTTAATTATGTGAATGTGTGTGTCTCTGTGTGATATATTGTGTCCATGTTCATGGGTACCTGTAAAGTACAGTAGAGGCCTTGGATTCTCTGAAGCTATAATCACTTAGCACTCTTAAGCTGGCATCTTGATATCTGGGTTTGAGTAGTTACAGGTCTAGGTACCAATTTCTGAGTTTGTCTTTACTGGATGGGAGTTTTTTCCCTCAATATCTGTTCTCTTTCCGGTCTTATGGCTGGAGTGATCTTTGATGAGTAGAGGCTCTCTACCTATTTTGGTGGTTGGAGTTCTAGTGGCCTGCCTGGCCTCTCATCTAGCTAAGAGTCTCTTCAGTAGTTGGAGGCAAGGATATAGTGATGGCAGGCATGATTGTGGTCAGGCTAAGTGGGCTCTGAGGGAGTGTTGGTGGTCTGTAGACAGGGGGTTTACCTGGGGTTTGGGGTACTGGCATGGCAAAGCAGGATATATATGCTGGGGTTCTAAAGATGGTATTTTTCACACAATAAATATTCATGCCATATTTATCAGCACTGTTATGGAAAATGGGCAAAGACTTGTAAACAACAAGGAAAACTGCCTTCCCTGAGTGTTGATATATGAGATCGTTGTTCATACATCAAGAAAAAGCTTTGCTTCTGTTCTCCAGAGTTATAGTTTTGTTTGACATCTTTCTTACTTAAACAAGACTTTATAGCACTATATTTTAAGTTTGTGTAAAGGTATTATTATAGCATTACACTAATTCTGATGTATCTCCTTGCTCACTGACAACTTACAGTGGTAACCAGTTCCCCTATGCTCCCACTGTCCTAGCCACAAGAGTTCCTGCCTTCATGCTTTCCCCATCATGATGGACTGTACCCTGAATTGTAAGTCAAAATAAACCATTCTTCCCTTGTTACAGGTATTTTATCACAGCACTGAGAAAAGTAAATACTAGATCTCTATTTTCTGATTCTATGTCAATACTAATACAATTTTTATTTGCCCTATAAAGTACATTAGTTTCCATGATTTATTTAAAAATACACATTTTGATAAAGTGACAAACTTACCTGAATCTTTCCTTCACTCCCCCCACCACATTTGTGTTTCATACATACATTTACACACATGCATACAAAATTATGGCACTGGCAATGTACAGCAGCATCATTTCTAATTATTCATAATCAATTTTATCTGACACTTGTTTTAGCTATTACTTAATATTAAAACATAACACTTAAAACTACTTTTCCTTTTGGAACAGGATTTTAAGGAAAGTTTCATTTCATTCTACATTTTAGGAATGCTTTTTTTTT
>CABHPP010001051.1:13675-53822 GCA_902168425.1 Peromyscus attwateri | reverse complement strand
ACACACACACACACACACACACACACACACACACACACACACACAAATAAGGCCAGGCATGGTGGTGCACATCTTTAATCCCAGCACTCCTGAGACAGACACGGGTAGATCTCTGTGAGTTCCATGCCAGCCAGGGCTACATAGTAAGACCCTCTCTCTCTCTCCAAAAAAGTTATCTTTCAAATTAATAAACTACTGTTTCTGCAGCTGGCTGAAGACCATGCTGCTTCTGCGTAGTCCGCATTGGTGGGACAGCTGTTTTCTCGCCTGCTCTCCCTTGTGATTTCCTTCCAGAGTCTCACAGGACTCCTGCTGTTTGGTGGGACCCAACCAAGTCTTAAACCCTAGCCACCAGAATCTGAAAAGTGGAGGGTTTGTTGTTGTTGTTTAGTTTTAAAGCTTAGTCTTAGTGTTCTTTCTATAGCATGCCAATGTGCAATTTCTGCCATGGCAATTTTCAGCATATCAAGAAAAATGTCCTTCTATTTCTGTTGAATGATATTTTGTGTTCTGACAAATAAAGCTTGCCTGGAGATCAGAGGGTGGAGCTAGCCACTAGTTAACCATAGAGGCCAGACAGTGATGGCTCACACCTTTAATCCCAGCACTTGGGAGGAGGAAGCAGGAAGATCAGGAGTTCAAGGCCACCCTGGGCTACACGAGACTGAACCAGTCTAAAAGAAAAACAGAGCCAGGTGGTGGTGGTGCATGCCTTTAATCCCAGCACTAGGGAGGTGGAGAGAGACGGGATCTCCTTGCTTCAGTCTGATAGAGGTAAGAACTCTTTAGTGGCTGGCTACTCCGCTTCTCTGATCTTTCAGTTTTCACCCTCGATATCTGACTCTGGGTTTTTATTGTTAAGACCAATTAGGATGGCGTTTCATATTCCTTTGATTTTTTTTCTTGGTAAATATGAAAAATATATATTAGTGGTTTTCTATTCTTTTGCGGGGGCATTGGTTTCTTGTTTGTTTATGAGCAGGGTCTCCTGTAGCTGAGGCTACTCTTCAACTAGCTATATAGCCAAGGATGACCTAGAACTTCTGATCCTGCTGTCTCTACCTCGTGAGTGCTGATATTACAGATGTGCATCACCATCTCCAGTTTATTCGCTGAGGATCAAACCCAGGGCTTCATGCCTGTGAGTCCAAATGGATACTCTGGCAGGATCTGTGGATACAAGCCTGGACTTTAAGAAATTCAGGAGGCCAAGGAGGAGGATTATAATTCTCTCATGGCCAGAAGCAGTGAAACTGTGTCTTAATTTTTTTTTCCTTTAGATTGTGTCGTGTCCCGTGTGTGTAGATTGAAGCAGCTAGAAAACATTCATAGAATGTTTTATTTTTCATTTTTAATGAAAAATTTCTTTTTCATTATTTATGGGGGTAGGGGTTGAACCTAGGGCCTTATGGTTGTTAGGCAAGTGCTTAGCCAAAACCCAGGCATTTTTTTCTTTTCTTTTTTTTTTTTTTAATCTTTTGATTTTGAGATAGGATCTCACTGAGTTGCCCATTGTCCTTCAGCTCACCATAGGCCATTAAGTCCTCAACATTTGTTTCTCCTTCCTTGGCCTCCTGAATTGCTAAGAATACAGGGTTGTGACACAGATCCAGCCGGAGTAGCCATTTGGAGACAGTCATAGTATATAAGATAATATATAATATATATGTTATATATTATAAGATAATTCACTGCATGGCTGGGGCAAGCATTGCCAGAGGGCTGCATATGTTCAGAATCAGCTCCCAGTAATGGCTCATAGCCAGAGTTCATTCACAGGTACGAGGGGTAAAAATGGGAGAGGCTGCTCTGTTGCACTGGCAAAAGCCTTTGCTCCCTATTCCCATGCCGTCTGCCTGGCTGGCCTAGAGCTTGGTTGCCTGGGAAAGGCTGTTTCTCGCAGGAAACACACACTGATTCTGATGAAATAGAAGGGAAGAATGCCACCCAGCCATTTCAGGCTCCTCATGACTGAGTCAACAGATTAAAAAATGGATTTACTCTCTTAGCTGGGATTATTGTACTCAACTATTGGGCTGGATTACAATTCAACAGCAAGCTCAAGGCCAGCCTGGGTCCTATATGAGATCCTGCCTCAAAAATTTAACCAATAAGCTGGGTGGTGGTGGCACATGCCTTTAATCCCAGCATTTAGGAGGCAGAGGCAAGCGGATCTCTGTGAGTTCGAGGCCAACCTGGTCTACAGAGTGAGAGTTCCAGGACAGCCAGAGCTGTTACACAGAGAAACCCTATCTCAAAACAAAATAAGTGAACAACAACAACAACAACAACAAAAAAGCCAGTCTTGGTAAGAAAAAGTCTGTAATGCAGTTGGGCCCTTAAAGTGTACCAGGTCCCATGTTTAAGATCTATGGGAAACTCCAGATAAAACCGAGCATGCCATCGTACATGGCAAAACCTTGACCAAGTGACAATAAAGAACATACTGAACAGGTAGTGAAAGAAGGTAGTTGTTAAGTATGAGTTACACTCACATGATCAGTCATAAAAGAGGACAGTGATTGTCGTGACGCTTGTCAATAATAGTGTGTGAGTGTGTGTGTGTGTGTGTGTGTGTGTGTGTGTGTGTGTGTGTTAAGCACTTTTCTTTTCTCTCATCCCTTTATCATGTAACATTGGATGCACTGAATTTGTTCAGTAACTAAGTTTCTTAATTTTATATCGTAGTGTTTGTTACAGACTATCAGAAGAATAAACACGGCTCAGTGACTTTGCTCCCTCTTTCAAGGAAGAAAACAAACAAAACCAGAACCCCACCAAGTCAAGCCGATGAACAAACGCTTGAAAAATAGAGTTCCCGCAGCCTTGTTCCTTCATCGTAGGATGACCTTTAACCTCAGCACGGAGCCTGGATTGACCTGAACTTGCCACTCTCTGTCATTAGACTCTCAAGTTCTGGGACCATGGGCGTGTGTCACCGTGTCCAATTTCTGTAGTTTTATGAAAACTTTAAATTGTGAAAGATTAGTGCATTGCCTTGAATCCAAAGGAGTCAGTGCGCATGCGTCGGTGTACTTTGGCCCTACTTTAATTATAGGCCTCCCTATGTGTCACTGCCGTGAACTCCAGCGAGCCAAAGGTGATGCACACTTTCCCCTGTGGGTTCCAAACCTGGCACATCTGACTTGGGATTTTGGGCTAAAGCCAGCCTTCCAGCGAGAGTTGGGAACCACTGGGGAATTCCAGCACCCTGGGAGAGAAAAGCTGCAGTCTTTAAAACAAGACTGCTGAGTCACCCCACCCCCCCACCCCCGTTAGCGCTGTACCCTCTCTCTCTGACTCTTTAGCCCACTGCTATGCCAGTCCCCCAAGGGCATTTTGTTGGCATTGAGTGGGAATGGGGGCAAGAGGAGGGCAGCGTGGCTTGAGACACGGGATACACAAATGCATCAAAACGTTTAGCCCATCACACCTAATGTCGGTCCTGTCAGCCTTACTAAAAGTGATGCATAGAGGCCACTTGTCACATAAGGAAAGTGGAAGCTGCTCATGTTTCTCTGGGTCATCCGCTCCTCCCCATCTACCAGACAGGAGAAGGTTTCCCACTGCCCAGGCCTCTCCGCTCCCTACATTACCCATCGGGCTGCCTCTGGGACAGACTCCCCTACTCCTCATCTGTGTCCTGCTTCCCAAGCCCGTCGTGCGCTTCACTGTACTCTTGTTTCTTTGGAGAGTCTCAATTCACTGAATAAATATGAGCATGTGCTTGGTATGTAGACCCACGCCATTGCCTCCCCTGCATTCCAGTGAGAGCTTTCTTTGGGGGAATTACCGTTGGCTGTGTGTCTGTCAAGTTACCTTCCTTTCTCTGGCTGAGAGAAGCTTATTTTCTTTTGCTTCTTTCTTTTCCATTTCCTTTCTTTCTGAGAGAGAGTTATTTTGTAGCCCAGTCTGGCCTGAAACTCACAAGGTAGCCCAGGCTGTCTCAAATTCCCATTGATCCTCTTGCCTCGGTCTCCAGAGTGCTGGGATTACAGGCACGAGACACCATTACCCTGTTATCAGAAAGTGTGGGGGCCCTACCTAGGGTGTCACGTGTTGCTAGGGAAATCGGGGTCCCCTCTCAGTTATGTTAATAAAAGAGTTTAAGAGTCTGAAGGAAGCTCAAAGACATTTTTGTTGGAGTTTAGAAGAAAAAACAACAGGGCAGGCGAGCTGGAAATCTTGGCAGTTGCCAGGGAGAGGGGCTTGGGAACAGGACAAGAGAAAGCCATGCTGCTTGGGTTGGATGTTAAGCGATGGAGGTCGGGCACACAGCAGACAAGCAGCTGCATGACCAAAAGGTAGGGTGGAGAGCGTCGGAGGAACAGTACAGAAGCCCAAAGTACCAGAGAAAGCATCCTTGGGCTCTGGCCAGCATCCAAAAGAGACAGAAGAGAAGGAAAAGCCAGAAACCTCAGGGTGGCTCTGAAGTGACTGTACCAGGGATGGCTTTCTGGGAAGGAAAAGCGCATTATCTCCTTAGAGAAATACGTATTTCCCCAATCTCTAGAGGATGGCTTAAGATGAATCTGTTTGCTGAGGGATGGTCCTTTTGGTCAGGTGACTGACTGGTCCAATTGGATTAACTCTGCCGTCTGGTGTAGCTTGGGATATTAGGACTCCACCCGGAGACCAGAAGCAAATAGCTTTCCATTAAGGGCCTCACAGAGCCCGGACCTGACCTTCGATGCTGCAAAAACACCCAGCTCTGCAGGGATCCTCAATGGGCTTCCTGTAAAACAGGTGAGGCGCTACCCCAGCAGGCTCGGGGACACCCTTGCCTGAATGTGCCTTGCACCTCCATCTCTATCTGTTTCTCTGAGTGGTCTCAAAGCCGGCGTGAGGATTCTGCAAAGGGGAGAAGCAGCCCAGGACCCACTATTACTGCATGGGAAGCTGAGCATGGTGGCCCAGGGTTAGATGTTGTCCCAGTAGTTGAGAGGTAGAGGCAGGAGGACTGCTGCAAGTCTGAAACTAGCCTGAGCTACATAGTGAGTTCTAGACCAGCCTAGAGAATGAGACCCTGCCTCAAATAAATAAATAAACAAACAAATAAATAGTAGACAAATAAATAAATAAAAGCTGCTGTGCTGAGTGAAGCTAAATGCTTTTATTTATCTATTTATCTCTCTGTCTCTCTCTCTGTCTATATATCTATGTAACTATGTATCTATCTATGCATCTATGTATCTATCTATCTATCTATCTATGGATCTATGTATCTATGTATGTATGTATCTATATCTATCTATCTATCTATCTATCTATCTATCTATCTATCTATTGGAATGGGGTCTTAGATAGCTCATACCGGCTTGAAACTCACTATGTGGCCAAGGGTGACTTTGAACTCCTGACCGCTTCCTTCTACCTTCTAAGAGCCATGATTACAGGCAGAGACCAACACACCCACCTAAGTTTTGTTGTTATTGTAGTTGTTTTGCTTTACTTTTACATTTCATCATTTATTTAGCGTGCAATGGGGATGTGGTGCCATGATACAGCTGTGGAGATCAGAGGACATCTTGCGGGAATCGGTTCTCTCCTCCTACCATATGGGTTCAAACTCAGGTGGTTAGGCTTGGCAGCAAGCACCTTCACCTACTGAGCCAGCTCACCAACCCCTGGATGTTCTTTATAGAGCATGTGTGGTAAAAGGACATGTATCTCCTAACAGGGTCTCCCTTAATCTACGTTATAACCACACAAAGAATTTTACTGCAATGGTTTGTGATTTTTCCATCTAGCAAAAGTTCAAAAGAACCGAGTGCATCTGTTTCTGCAGAGCCCAGTGACCCCGAGTCCTCCTTAGAGAGCAGAGTGGCTGCAGCAATATTGATTTTTTTTTTAAAACTTGTCTTAGAATGTCAACCTTTTACATTATTTTTAAATCTATATTGCTAAGACAGGCAATTGTTTAGAGAAAGGACTGATGCACTTCTGTAAACCGCTTTCCACTGGAAATGATGCCTCCCCGTTGCTATTTTCTGATTCCAAAGCAGCAGCGTGACCCAGCAATCCCAACACTCAGAGCTGAGGCAGCAGGATCACCATTAGTTCAAGGCTAGCCTAGGCTATAAGGCAAGACCCTGTCTTAAAAAAAAAAAAAAAAAAAGCCTGGACACGGTGACTCATGCCTGCAATCTCAACACTCAGGAGGTTGAGGCAGGAAGGTTTCCAGCATTCAAGGTCGGCCTGGGATACACAGTGAGTTTGGGGACAGTCTGGGCTACATAGCAAGACCCCAGCTGTTTCTTCCTTCCTCTTAAATCCTATTAAAAAAACAGCTGTAGGAGTTGGGGGTATGGATCAGTGGTAGAGTATTTGCCTAACATGTATGAGGCCCTAGGCTTGATGCTGTTTTTTTTTTTTTTTTAAGTTTAAAAACTGTGATATGAATAATGCTGTTCCTGAGAATTTATCACCTAATTGCTAGGTCAGAAGGTCCCCAAAGCTGGCATGGTGGCATATACCTTTAGTATATGGGAGGCAGCAGGAAAATCTCTATGAGTTCCAAGCCAACCTGGTCTACATATCCAGTTTTAGGATAGCCAGAGTTATACAGAGAGACCCTGTTTAAAAAAAAAAAGTCTCAGAGCTTATTAGCTTATTAACATAGTTTAAGACAAAAAATTAATTTGCTAACACAATACATCGCATTTCAAATACAAATATTTATGATCCAGAGACCATACCAAATACTTACCATGTTTCAATTAATTTATAATTTGCAAAATCCCTATGTGCTTTTTAATATTTCTTTCCTACAGCTAAGTAAATTGGGGTATCGATATTTTTAGTAGCCTATTCAAGGTCACACCAAGACGTAGTGGCTCCATATTCCACGTTCTTACGCACCACATTCAAACACCTTTTTAAATTTGTACTCCCAAATACAGTTCACTAAGGAGTCTGCTCTATGATTAACTTACTTTTTTATCATTTCAGGAAGACAATCAAGCAGTGCTGTCCTGTGGCGGGAGCCCAGGGATTTTGACCCGTGTGTAGGTTCCAAATTCGGTTTGAGTATAACACAACCACCTGAGTTTTAGTGTCTTTATTTGCAAAGTGGGTCCAATACCAGCCATCCTACCTCCTAGCCTTGTTCCTAAGTACTACTGGGGTGACCCACCATACCAGGCAAGATTCTGAATATTTCCACTAAGCCCACGAAGAGCCAAGAAAGACATCAATGCTCTCCAAGACTCCCATCCCCCCCACATGTAACAGCAGTCAACTGAGGCAGGAGTTCTAGGCCAGCCTGGGCTACATACTGAGTTCCAGCCTGAGCTGCAGTAGGAGATCTCAAAACAAAAATGCATGCATACGTTGAATATGTATTCTAAATCCTAAGCATGCTCCTCTTATACCTTATTTGTATTTTTTAAACTGGCTGTTTTCTCCCACACACAATAACTATTTGTTTTACCATCCCAGATTTATTAAGGTATTTTATAATGGTGCTGGAGTGATGGCTCAGTGGCTAAGAACACTGGCTACTCTTCTAGAGGATCCAGATTCCATTTCCAGCACTCCAATGGCAGTTCCCAATCATCTACAGTTCCAGCGGAACTGATGCCCACTTCTTGCTTCCCTGGACAGTAGACTCCAACGTGGTACATACACGTAGGCAAAACCCCATACACGTAAAATTAAAACAAAAACCTTTTGTAACCTCACCATGTACATAAACTGTCCACTACATGGCTTCTCCTGGAGGCAAATTTTAACATACGTCATATTTCAATCATACCTGCAACACTAAAGCAATATAACCTACTGTTCTATTGACTGTAGCTTACGTCCTACATAGTTCACACAAGAAAGTAAAGAAAAAGAGAAGTTAGCCAGATGGGATTCTCTTTCCAGTCAGAGAACTAGACAAAATTTGCATGACCACAACCCTCTTCTTCAAAGATTCTCATTTTCAGTACCGGCCATCAGTCCCAGGGTGATGGCTCAAACTCCTGAGGTTGGCTTCCAGCCTGAACTTCTGCCACAGATGCAACTTTTGCCAAACTTCTTCCAACCCCAGAAAACAGGGAATGAAAAACAAAACAAAACAAAACAAAAAAAACAAACAACAACAAAAAAGCAATTGTGTGAAACAGTGGGTCCATCCCCGAGTTTAAACACATGCCTTCCACTGTCTGGTTAGCCAAGTCTTCCAAAAGCCTGGCCACCTGCTGGGGAGGAGAAGGAGGTGCTGGAGTTCTTAGGAGGTGACTGTTGTGGCCACTTCCTCCATGCTGTCCTTCCTGGAACCTGTCGTTGGCAGTTTCGCTGAGATACAGCTTTGTATTGGGTGGGTAAAGAGGCAGGGAATGTTCTGTCCTTCCTTCAGATCCCTCTTCTAAACTCTCACAGTAATGGCCCTAAAACAGAGCCTCGTACAGGGAAGGACCCAGCTCACGTGGGCACTCACTCTCCTATCCATCTTCCCCTACCTCCCGGCAGTCCTGGCCCTGTTTCCCAAGCTCACCCCGCTACCAGGGAAGTTGGGTGTGGTTCCCAGAAAGTTCAGTTGGGATTTACATTTTAGTTTGCATTGATGATGTAATCCATTGTTTGGGCCCTTTTCATGGGGGGGGGGGGGGGGGGAAGAAGCAGGGTATTTTCATGACCAAATTTGTTTTTCTTGAAATTAAACCTTCACAAAACGAAACAGAATGCCACCAAGCAAAACTAGGGTACGTGAGATTTCTCTTTTTTTCTTTTGCTTTTTGAAACAGTGTCTCCTGTATCCTAGCCTGACTGCAAATACACTGGACTAGTAGCTGAGTGTGACGAACTCCTCATCCCCCTGCCTCTACTTCCCCAGTGCTGGGATTTTAAGTGTGTGCCACCAAACCCCGACATTCTGTTTCAGTTTCTGTCCTCATACATGTTAGCATAATAACGCAATAAGAGCAAGAAACAACCAAAACTATTTTATTGTATTATTATTTTCAGTTCAGCAGAGGAGTGAGCCCTGGATCTTCCATATGCTAAAGCCGACAGCTGTATCGTTGAGACGCGTACCAGCCCTGAAAAACTATTTTAAGGTTTTGAAAGAACTTGTGGGTTTTCATGTTGGCTTGCACTGAGAGGAGAGGAGCTGAACTCCGCTACTCAGGGAAACCTGAATTCTATTTTATAGATAATATAAATTAAAAAAAATTCTGTGTACGTGTGTCGGTCTGTGTGTGGGTACATGCACCGGAGTGCAGACATCCATGGAGGTTAGCAGCACTGGATTCCCTGGCGGGGGTGGGGTGGGGGTGGGGGGTGGAGTTGCAGGATGCTGTGAGCCACCGGAAGTGGGTGCAGGGAATCCAGCTGAGGTCCTCCGTCCCATCAGTGCGTGCACTTAACAGCTGAGACGCCCCTTCAGCCCCTTGAATTCTGTTTTGTTTGTTTTCAGTCTTGTTTGAGACACAGTTTTACACTGCGGGCCTGGCTGACCTGAAATTCACCACTTAGCCCAGACTGGCCTTGAATTTGCGCTGCCAGCTCGCCTCAGACTCCAAGGCCGAAAACACACTGCAAATAAAAAGCCACCACATCCTGCTGTCTCGGTATCATTTTGCTTGGTAATGTTTCACACCTTTGTTTTAAAATTTTTAGTCACTGTTATTTTAGTGTGTCTGAGACAGGGACCTGGCACTCTCTATGTAACCCTGGCTTACCTCTAAACCAGGACGATTGCCCTTTCTCAGCCTCCGTTATAGATAGATATGGGCCACCATACCGGGCCAATTTTTATTTCTTTTTTTAAATAAAAATTTTGAAGATGTTTCTCAAGGAAGAGATCTTTAAAAATAATTGATTTATTTTTATTTTCTGTGCATTGCTGTTTTGCCAGCATGTGCATCTGTGTGAGGGTGTTGGGTCCCCTGGAACTGGAGTTACAGACAGTTGTGAGCCACCATGTGGGTGCTGGGAATTGAACCTGGGTCCTCCGGAAGAGCAATCAGTGCTCCCAACTGCTGAGCCATCTCTCCAATGCCAGCCAAATTTTTATTTGATATTAATAAGAATGTTTTTAACTTGGGGCTGGAGAGATGACTCAGAGGTTAAGAGCACTGGCTGCCCTTCCAGAGGTCCTGAGTTCAATTCCCAGCAACCACATGGTGGCTCACAACCATCTGTAATGAGATCTGGTGCCCTTTCTGGCCTGCAGGCATACATGCAGGCAGAACACTTTATACATAAGTAAATCTTTAAAAAAAAAAAAAAAGTTTTTAACTGTGCTGGAGATACAAGCTTGGGGCTCTCTGTGACACCATGAGGACCTGAGTTACGTGGACCTAGTACCCATGTACCCATGTAACAAGCCAGGCCTGGTCTCACACTTACAGCCTCGGTGCTGGTGTAGGGAGGGGACAGAAGGAAATGACAGGAGAGGGGACCAGATGTCCTCCGTGCACAAACACTCATGTACACATACACACAGATACAGACATCTGCACGTTTGCCACACACACACACACACACACACACACACACACACACACACACCACACTCACAGGGTTGATTTTAAATTGTCTTAATTTTTTTTTTCCTTTAGATTGTGTCGTGACTTTTATTTTTGGTTGACACTTTACACGGAACAATGCTTAGATACTTAGCTGTATAATCCTGGGGGTTTTGACATGCTAAGTCTATTTGCCTCTGCAGGCAAGATAGAAAGTACTTTTGTCACTTAAGAGAGTTCCTTTGTGCTCACCTCCAATTAATCTCACTCACCCCAACACAACTCCAGGAAACCACTGTTCTGATGTCTATCAGTAGAGGGCTGAGAGTGTCAAAAGACAAAATGACACGTCAAGGATGTTGTTTGGTTAATAAAGCCCCTGCCTACCATACAGGAAGCTCTTGGGTTTGATCCCTAGTACCGAATAAACTGGGCGGAGTGTGCATGCCTCTAATCCCAGCCCCCGAGAGGTGGGGGTGGAGGAGCCAAAGTTCAACGTCTTCCTCAGCTTCTCGGAGAGTTCTAAGCCAGTTCTTATGTTAGCCTCTGTCTCAAGAATAAAAAGGAAAAAGAAACACGAAACAATAACGTTAGGTTTCTTGGTGACTGTCTTTTCTCATCTCCCTAGCCCATACAAAGGAGTACCTCTTTGTACCTCCGTCTCTATCGACGAGAAAAGAGAAAGTTACAAAAAAAAAAAAAAAAAAAAAAAAGGCCCAAACCAGATGTGGTTGTGCACACCTCTAATACAAGCATCTAGGAGGATTATGAGCTCAAAGCCAGCCTGGGCTACATAGCAAGGCCCTCTAAAAAAAAATAAAACACAAAGTCTTCAGAGGAAGGTTGGAGAGATGGCTTAGCAATTCTGAGCTCTTTTTTTTTTTTTTTTAAAAAAAGGGTTTTCTTTTTTTGTTTTGTCCCTTTTCTGGAACTCCCTCTGTAGCCCAGGCTGGCCTCGAACTCACAGAGATCCGCCTGCCTCGGCCTCCCGAGTGCTGGGATTAAAGGCGTGTGCCACCACCGCCCGGCAATTCTGAGCTCTTACAGAGGACCTGGGATCAGTTCCCAAGACCCCCACACACCAAGAGGCTCATATTCGGTTGCATGCACTCGCTGCACAGAAATTCCTGTAGGCACACACACATATACACATAATAAATGAATACACTTCAAAGAAAACTTTTAATGTGCTGAGCAGAGGAAGTGGTCTCTAAAGGCAGAAAAGGGGCCGAAGAAAGCAGAAACGGAAACGGAGGGGATGGTCATTCCGAAGGTACCTTCCTTCAGCATTAACCCGGAGGGCACTTCCTTAACATGCTAAAACTGGCCTGTTTGGGGGTTTGGCTATTATTTCTTTCTCCTAATTTCTGGGAAAGCCCAACAAATTAGTTAGAGTTTGGTGAGGGAACTTCAGCTTGACTCCAATTCCACTTTAGCGGGGGCCCGGTTCAGACATTCTAAACCAATGGCTTCCTAGAATTTTATTGAACAGTAGGTTATCTCTTTGAACTTATATATACGTGAACTTCAGCAGACCTTTGTGTCCCCACTTTTCACTCACCCTGATTTCTACAACAGGCGAACCTTTCACCCATGTGGCTGTCTGTAGCTATCAATAGTTCCTTTTGTTCTTGCCTTTAAAATTTTATTTTAAAAATTTTTCTTTTGTGGGTTTTTTTTTTTTTTTTTTTTTTTTTTTTTTTTTTTTTTTTGGTTTTTCGAGACAGAGTTTCTCTGTGTAGCTTTGCACCTTTCCTGGAACTCGCTTTGGAGACCAGGCTGGCCTCGAACTCACAGAGATCCGCCTGCCTCTGCCTCCCGAGTGCTGGGATTAAAGGTGTGCGCCACCAATGCCCGGCCATGAGGGTTTTTTGTTTGTTTTTGGTGTGTGTGTGTGTGTGTGTGTGTGTGTGTGTGAGTGTGTGTGTCTGTCTGTCTGTCTTTTGACCCAGGGTCGGTCTATCTGTGTGTCTGTGTTTTGACCCAGGGTCTCATTCTGTAGTTCATGCTGGCCTTGAATTTGCTTTAACTCCCCAAGTGAATACTGGGGTTACAAATTTGTCAACATGCCTTTTTTTTTTTTTTGTCTTTTTAAAATTATGACTAAACACATAAAAATTGCCATTTTACTATTTTGTTGGGTTTGGATTTTTAGGATGGGAGCTCACTGTGTAGCCCAGGCTTGATGCAGAATTCAGTCTTCCCGCCTCAGCCTCCATGTCCTGTATGATTTTATCAAACACTACCATGCTTACTTCCATTTAAAAAAGCAGTTTTTAGCTTTGTTTTCCTTGAGGTTTGGTTTCATTTCATTTTGTTTGAGATGGGGTGGTGGTGGTGGTGTCTCAAAATATAGCCCAGGATAGCCTTGATTTCACTGTGTAGGGCGCACTGGTTCCTGTTTTGGTCTCCCAAAGGCTAGGATGATAGGCATGCACCAAATGGAGGGAGTAGAATCAGGTACTTTCACAGGGTTGTGTAACTATGCCCATTGTCCATTCCCAGAACTTTCTCATCACCCTAAACTAAAACTGTCCTTATCAAACAATATCTTTCTTCCCGCCACACATCTCCCAGTCTCTGGTAATCACTGTGCTACTCTCTCCAGGAATTTGGATAGTCTATCCAGCACACAAATCGAACCGTATTGTTATTTTCTTTTGTATATGGCCTCTCACAGAACGCTTGTTCACGTGGCAGCCTTTCCTTTGTTTTTAATGATATTTCATTATGAGCCACCATACCCATAATCTCAGTTCTTGGGAGGTGACTGGAGGCAGGAGGGCCGCACAGTGGGAGGCTTTCTCAAAACAACAAAAATGAATTAAATTCAAAAGCCATCATTTCTTTCTAATAGTATTTCCCTTCAATTATGTAAAAGAGGAAGGAGGAGGAGGAGAGAAGGGAGGAAGGGAGTGAAGGAGGAGAGAGGGAGGGAGAGAGGGAGGGAGAGAGGGAGGGAGGGAAGGAGGGAGGGAAAGTAAAAGTATTACAGCAGGGGATATAGCTCTGTGGCTGAGGGATCACCTAGCCCGTGCAAGGCCCTGAATTTACTTGGCTAATAATCCCCAGCACCAGAGAGAAAGTCAAGTATTCAAATTTCCTAATTTTTAAATCTATTTGGAATATAATCTTAATCCATTTGGAGTGTTAGCCTGGCAGGTAGTTTAGGCTAGGGCTGACCCACAATGCACAATGACGTAATGTGAGGATCCAGCTGGGAGGTGGCTCAGTGAGTGAAGTCCTTGCCTGGCAAGCATGAGGACATGAGTTCAGGTCCCCAGAACCCACCTAAGAAACCAAGTGAACTCCAGGTTCAGTGAGACACCCCTGTCTCCAAAAATCATGTAGAAAGAGATTGAGGGAGACACCCCCACAGCGGCCTCCGCCATTTATACACATACGTACGGGAGGGTACACCTGCACACACGTACACACCTATACAAAACACATATATCCACACACGTCGCATACATATGTGCAAAACATGAGGATTATGCAGCAGTGACCTGGTTAGTTTTAACTGTCAACTGGACATGGCCTGGAGTCAGCTGAGGAATTGCCTAGGTAAGATCGGCCCCATGGGCTTGTCTGTGGGAGATTGTCTCAACTGTTAATTCATGTGGGAGGGCCCAGCACACGGTCGCACACTGTCACACCCTGTCGGTGGCGCCATCCCTAGAGGTGATCCTGAACTGTACCGGAAAGCTGGCTGAGTAGAGCAGCGTCTTCCATGATTCCTGATCTGTATTTCTTTGGCTATGGAGTCAGTTCTTTGGTCAGAGGTAATGCAGCCTGGAATGGAGCCATGCCTGCCTTCCAAATTCTTGCTTGACTTCCCTCCGTGATGGCCTCTAACCTGGAATTGTAATCTAAATACACCCTTTCCTCCCCAAGTTTCTTTGGATGGGTGTTTTACCACAAAACCAGAAATGACACTAGAATAGTTGACCATTAGTCACTCTGAGTACATTTTATACCCCAAGTGAGAATAATCATTTTCAGAATCCAGGAAGAGGAAACAGTCATGATGTAGTGTATGGTAAGTAATGACGTGAGACTAGCCCTTAGGAGATGTCTGTCTAGTCCCGTACCACACCCCATCACTCCCACCTACCCCCTCCCCCTGGCCCCCAAAATTCCACCCTCCCCTTAGCCAGACAGGGTTTCTCTCTGTAGCTTTGAAGCCCGTCCTGGAACTCACTCTGTAGCCCAGGCTGGCCTTGAACTCACAAATTGCCTGCCTCTGCCTCCCGAGTGCTGGGACTAAAGACGTGCGCCACCATGCCTGGCCCCTTACTTAGGTTTTAAACACTCATTAGAGAAAGCCTGAGAAGGACTCGGCTTCTTCTGAGCCACCAGCTGCTCTGCATGGCCATCTGTTACAACTGAGTAACTCAGATGCTGGAAATATTTCCGTCATTTGTTTCTACCATTCTGTGTAAAAATAAAATTCCCTGGGCTGGCAAGGTAGATTGCCGATAAAGGTCCTCGCTACCAAGCCTGATGGTTCAATCCTGGGACTCATGTGGTGGAAGGAGAGAACCAACTTCTGCAAGTTGTCCTCTGACCTCCACATGTGTGCTGTGGTACACACACACACACACACACACACACACACACACACATGCACGCACACACGCACGCACGCGCCCTTCCCCCAACACACACTAAATAAAAAAGAAAATTATTTGGTTTGATTAGGTAGAGCTCTTGCCTAGCAATAGGCAAAGCTGTGCCGTCAAACTTCAGGACTGCACAGGCACACGGAATTCCTGTAAAGGAAATTAACACTTCCACTATTGGCCATTGTCCTAGTTCACTGCAGCTGTCAACTTGATATAGCTTAGAGTTAGCTGACCGGGTCTCAAGGGAGGGATGGCTCAGCTCAGTTTGACCTGTGGCATGTCTGTGGGGCATTGTCTTGATTGCTAATTGATGGAAGAAGGTCCAGCCCACTGTAGCAGCACCAGCCCTGGGCAGGTGGTTCTGGGCTAATATAAGAAAGCTAGCTGAGCAAAAACCAGAGAATGAGCAGCATTCATTCTTTCATGATTTTTTTCAGTTCCTGCTATGGTTTCCCTTAATGATGGACTCTGACCCGGAAGCGTAAACTGAAATAAACCCTTTCCTCTTAAGTTGCTTTTGGTTTTGGTGTTTATCACGGAGACAGAAAGCAAAGAACAGCCATCCTTACATCAGATAAAGAATAGCCCCGGGTGTTTCCTTCCAGGCTGGAGCCCTGGGCAGATGATGCAGGTGAGCACTGGAGAGATAGCGTTGACACTTCCCAGCTAATATGCTGCCTCTAAGGGATTTCCTTCCTTTATCTCCAGCTTTTCTAGAATGGCTTGGTATGAGGAGCTCTCAGAAAGCTGTAGCAGTACACCTAAGGAAACAGTGCTCCAGGGTGAATAGCTAAAGTAATTGGAGTAAAAACGTCTATCCCACCCAGGCTCCCAAATCTAGCAGTTCAAGCTTCGCAGATGTTTTCTTCTGTCATGAAACAGTCCAAGGTAGGAGTTCTAGACTAGTGGGCATCTATGCTCCATGAACATTCAGGGTGTATGTGATGTTTGTTTGTAGCACTGGTGGTGGAATTGAAGGATTTCAATTCCTAGGCAAGCGCACACCACCACTGAGCTACATCCTTGGCAGAGGGACCCTTAACAGTACCTTCCAAGGTTAATCCAGTTACTCCCATTCCAGCCAAAAGGAAGGAGGAAAACAGAGTAATGCTTGCTCTTGAGGAAGAGACAGGACTCCCGAGGACTAACCTTACTTAGATTCTCTTGGGTTAGTTAGCAACTTATTCAGCATGTGTGGTAGCTGAGGAGGCAGTGAGAAGGGATGATGGCAGGGTAGGCATGCCATGGCCTTCTGGGTGGCCAGCTCTTGACTTCAGGGCTCACAACAGTTTGAAGCGCTGTGGTGGAGAAGTTGACTCTGTGTCTGAGAGGTGTTAGCCGAAGCTGGGTGGAAGAGCACAATTCTGGTTAAAAACTACTTCCCAAGGTCTTAGCAACTGGAAGGTAGGTGGGGCTTATTTCACCTGCTTCAAAATTCCTTCAGACTACGACCAGTGAAGAAACTGAGAAGGGATTTTAGATGCAAAAACCCCAACGTCTCCAGACCATTTCCAACAGAAGCAAGCGGAACTCCGATCCTGGTAGACAGTGTCTTCCTGATCTGTTGTTTTGAAAGATTGTTGGGGAGTGAGTCTATGACTGTTTTCAATACACTAGTCCAGAATAAAATAACCCATGTTAGGAATGACATTGGAAACAAGGAAGATAAATCCCAATAAAAGCTTAACTCCCTAGAGCTGTGTAGTCTGCACAGAGGCCATTGGCCACATGTGAGCCCTGGAGACAGGGCCACTATGGGTAAAATGCACCTACATGTAAAAAACATCCCGGGGCTATGACACACCTGTACACACACCTGCACACGCGCGTGCGCACACACACACACACACACACATGCACGTACACACGTACACACACACCCCTTGAAAAAACACATGCTTATAAAGCAAAGGTTCTCAACCTGTGGGTCATGACCCTTTGGGGTAGAATGACCCTTTCACAGATATCAGATCTCCTGCAAATAAGACATTTACATTATGATTCATAACAGTAGCAAAATTACAGTTATGAAGTAGCAATAAAAATAATTTCATGGTTGGGGGTCCCCACAACGTGAGGAACTGTATGAAGGGGCCGCAGCATTAGGAAGGTAGAGGACCACTGTTATAAAGGTTACACAGCTAAAAAGCACCAGAGAAGGACGGGAAGGAAGGGCTGGAGGGAGGGACGGTTAAGGCTGGTGTGGTTAAGGCTGGTGTGGTGTCACGTACCTATCCTAGCACTCTGGAGGCAGAGCAGGAGAATTACTATGAGTTCCAGGCCAGCCAAAGCTACAGAATGAAACCCTATTTCAAAAAAAAAATCAAGAATAACTCCTATGAATGTATTATTGAATAAGATTATTAAATCACAATACTCATTTTAAGCCTAACAATTGTGTGTTTTGTTGAAATTTAGTTAAAAAAATTATTTTTCCCTGAGACCAGCTAATTAATTCTTACCAGTTGATGGAAGCTGATTGATTCTTAAACCTTTAAAAGACATATTCAACATGTGTTGGAAAATTCTGTTTCCTAGAGGTTTTGTTTGTTTGTTTTCCAGACAGGGTTCTCTGTGTAACCCTGGCTGTCCTAGAACTCGCTCTGTAGACCAGGCTGGCCTTGAACTCACAGAAATCCTCCTGCCTCTACACCTCCCGAGTGCAGAACTGTGATGTTTTTCTTTTGAGACATGATTATATTGTTGAGGTTTTTAAGTATCTGACTACGTATAACCCTTTCTGAGCATGGGTTTCCAAGAAAAATCCCCCCAAGTATAAGTTTCTTTTAAGGGACAGTTACTGTGTTACCCGTTGTTAACTCTGGTTTGTTTTCCAAAAGATTTAAGCTTTTAAATTATTAAAAGCCCCTTATTGTTACTTAAATGTCTGTTTGGAATGCTTATCTCTTCGTTACAAAGATAACTCTTCTGCAGGTTGGAGGATTCCAGTAAGGACTTTGCCTCAAGATAAACAGCAGGAAACCTTTGGCCTCCTGATGCCAAGGTCTGGATGTCTGTCTCCTGGGATTCCTGTGTTGAACCTTAATCCCAAATGCAGTGGTGACTAGTAGTTGGACCTTTAATGTATATGTAGGGATGAAGATGGAGTGCTTATAAGATGCTCAAGGAGGGCTGGAGAGATGCTCCGTGATGAAAAGAATTTGCTGCTCTTGCAGAGGAGGATCTGGGTTCAGTTCCCAACACTTTCATGGAGGTTCACAAGCCCCTGTGACTCCATTTGCAAGGGATTTGGCCTCTTCAAACACCAGGCATGCACGTGGTGCATGTACATTCATGCAGGTGAAACACTCACACACATACAATAAAAATAAATCTTAAAAAAGAAAAAAAAAAAAGCTTAAAGCCCATGCATCTTTTCCCCTTTCATCTTAATTCCAGTCTCTAGAATGTAGGAAATCATTCATAGAGGCTGCCGAGATGGCTCAGTGGTGAAGAGCACGTATTGCTCTTGCAGAGGACTTAGGTGGAGTTCCCAGTACCCACTTCAGGAGGATCACAACTGCTATAACTCTAGCCCTCTTCCAGATTCTTCCAGCACTTGCACTCACACGTGCACAGCTACACACACACACACACACACACACACACACACACACAGAGGGAGGTGGAGGCTGACTACACAAGTGAATCAACCATACTCCATCTTTGAATAGAGACAGGGGTGATGCCATCTTGGCTGCTCAGCCCCATGGGTCTGAGGAGCCAGCACAAAGACTCATGCTGCTGAGCCTTCCCCCCCCCCCCCACTAACCCCCAAGAACTGTGGGAGATAATGTCATGGCTGCTGCTTTTGGCCCTCAGGTTTGGGGTGGTTATGTAAGCAAAGATAACGGAACCAGAAACCAGGCATGTTTACTCTTCTGTCGGGTCGCCCACTTCCTGCCCAGGTTCCAGAACACCGATCCCCAAAATTCTAAGAACTGGAGGGAGTAAAGAACTGAGGAGGTGAGACAGGGATGTGGGGAGGAAAGAGAAGAGAGCTACATGGGGTGAGTGGGGAGTGAACAGGTCCCCTGTGGTTGGGGCCTCAAAGGAGGTTTTTATCTGTAAGCCCAAAATTCCAGTTTGAAAGTTTCATTTTATGCCATCGCTCCTGTCTGCCCCTGCCTCCCTTCTGATTGCTGTAGTTTGCTTTCTAGTGTTCTGATAAACCCCAAGACCAAAAGCAACTTGGGGAGGAAAGAATTTATTTCAGCTTATAGTTGTAGCCCACCATGAAGGGTAGTCAGGGCAGGCACTTGAGGCAGGAACTGAAGCAGAGCCGGTGGAGACGGGGTTGTTCCTCCTGGCTTGCTTGGTTTGCTTTCATATACACCCCCAGGACCGCCTGGCTAGGGATGGCACCGCCCATAGTGGGCTGGGCCCTTCCACATCCATCGTCAAGCAAGAAAATTCTCCACAGGCTTATGTATAGGCTAATCTGACGTGGGCATTACCTCGATTGAGGCTCCCTCTTCTCAGATGACTCCAGCTTGTATCAAGTTGATAAAAACTAACTAGTTCATCAGTCCTTTGTGAAGACTATGGCTCATATGGTTGTGAAATCGAATTTATGGCATTGGCTTTATGGATGGCTGTGTCCTCCAAAGACGCAAGAAAGACATCCAATCACTCCTTCCCGTAGACTCTACAGTGTAGAGGAGCCTTCCTTGGTTTGGGCTTGGCTCTTCAATTTGCACCAGAAAACAGATTAACTGTGAGTAGATGTGGCTGCGTACCACAGCTGAGCACAACATTCTAGAGGCAATGTGAAGTCTCCACTGGGCCTTTTGTCCCTGTGACCTCTGACCCAAGAAGGGACTATCCCCTGTCGGGGCCTTCACTTTAGCCTCAGTCCCTGATAAGTCACTCAGACCTGTTCCCAACCTGCAACCCGGATCACAGCAGCCTGGAGGAGAGCTGAGGCATCTAGGTCACAGCAACTGGCCCCTGAGAGGAGCAGGACACGAACATCTGCTGCTGTAAGCTACAAAGACCTCGGAGGTCATTGTGCCGCATAATCTTGCAAAAACCCAATTGACGAAGTCCAAACTTTAGAACTTTCTAGAAGGGAAAGAAGATTCAGCCAGTACGGTTACCACCAAGCCTGACAACTTCAGTTTGATTCTCTGAACCCACATTACGGATGGAGAGGAATGACTCCTGCTGAGTTGTCCTCTGATCTCTACATTTAGGCCTCCACCCCCCACACACACACACACCCACAGTCAGTACACGTGAAATGAAGAAAGAAAGAAAAGAGAGGGAATTCTATCTTCAATGGAGCTTAAGAACTCCCACATTCTCCCTTCACATCATGAAATCAGAAAAGAAAGTGAGAGTCTGTGGAAATGGGTCCGTCAGAAAAGTGCCCTCCATGCAAGGACCTGAATCCCAGCACCCATGTGAGAAAAAACGTGGGTGTAGACGGGTGCTCTGTAAGCCTAGAGTAAGCAGGCAATGACAGACCTATCCCTGGAGGTCAAAGGTCAGTCAGTCTAGCCAATCCATGAGTGTAGGGTTCAGGGAGAAACACTATTTACACACACACACACACACACACACACACACACATACACACACACACACACTTCAAAAATGAAGAACTATTGGGGAAGATGCCCAGGGTTGCCCTCTGGCCTCCATCCACGTATATACATGCACATACACACATACACTAAACACACAAAAGAAAAAAATATATTATGTTGTATTTTTATCCTACCAAAAGGAAAACAACCCACATCTATATCATTACCTACTTCAATATCTGTATCTACCAATGTTTTCTTTCATGTGTATGGTGGCATTTTATGGACACTGCTCCGCCCTTGGCTTTTTATACTTACTTCTTTGAGACAGTTCAGTATAAATATATGGAGGTCTACCATGATCATCCCTTTGATGTATCCCTTATTTAGCAATTTTGAGATATTTGTGTAAAATTTGTAGAATATTTAACAATGTGCATAGGTGTTCATGAAGTCATTAATTGAAAATAAATTACCTAGCGGATGACAGAGGGCTGGAGAGTTTTGCCAGCCTGTAAATCTGTTGACTGGCCTCTTTCAAATGTGTCGGAAATCACATAGTTCGATGCAAGGTTATCCTTTGCTCTTGCAAATTCCTGCAGTGATCCAGCTACGGTGCTCTTTGTCCTAGTGACTTGGCCTTTGTAACCAGAGAAGTGGTCTGGCTCATGATCCAAGGAGATCCCGGCACAAGACAACAGGCAGGGTTATTACGTTCTGCTGATTGGACGCCCTTTTTCTTTTCCACGCTGAGCTTAACCCCAGCACGGCTGGCCCACAGCACATCTCCGGTGCTTGCCAACAATTAGAAAGAGACGCGTTACAGGCATGGACTCGCCAATACCAGGGTCCTTTCAGTCCTGCAGAAACTATATAAAGCCGATCCTAGTTGGAGTCCCAGGAACAGGCTTTCCTGGGAGATCGTTTTGCATGTCCCATCTGAGTTTCCTTTCTGCCGGCGCCAGATGGCTGCTGGGAAGCAGTGTCAGGGAGGACAGAGACGGGGTTAGGTCCAGAGAGTCTTAAAAACCTACTGAGGCTACACCCTGGTTTTCTTTCATCATGGGAGTGATCGTCCTGGAACAGGCAACCTAACAAACAAATCGTTCACTCTGGGGGACCAACGAGGTGAGGGGTTACAGCGGTGTGGGCGCTCCTTCCCCAAACAGCTGCACCCGAAAGCCTTCTGCAGCAGGCTGGAGGGCTTCCCCACAGCTGCCTAGATGGAGCTCCACTATTCTGATCTTCCTCTCCATCCTCTAGCCCCTCCCCCAGGCCACCTGCAGCAGGACCAGATGGTATAGGACAGCTGGATACTCAGGCAGACTCTCCTGCCCTCCTCCGCCACTACAGGCAGGGGTGTGAGCTGACAGCAAGCCCATCTCTTCCAAGGGAGCGCAGCTAAATGCTCCAAGATGGCGGTTGCTTGGCTCAGAGGACACTCAACTCTTGGCAGAGGGCATCCCGTAACCCAGGCTAGTCTGGAACTTAATACGGTGCCGAGGATGACCTTGAACTCCTGACCCTCTTGGCTCCAGCTTCTGGAGTGCCGGCATTACAGGCGTGGACCACCACACCTGGTTTATACACTGAGCTATATTCTCAGCTCCAATAACCTTGATAGGTTTTTAAAATTTATTTAATTTGTTTTACTTGTGTCTATTATTGTGATAGGGGTTTCTATTGCTGTGATAAAGTACCATGACCAAAAGCAACTTGGGGAAGAAAGGGTTTATTTCGTCTTACAACTCTCAGGTCACCACTCCATACTAAGGGACGTCAGGGCTGGAAACCTGGAGGCAGGAACTGAAGCAGAAGCCATGGGGGAAAAATACTGTTTAATGGTTTTTTTTCACTCATGGCTTACTCAGCTGTCTTTTATTTATTTTTATTTATTTATTTATTTGGTTTTTTCGAGACAGGGTTTCTCTGTGTAGCTTTGCGCCTTTCCTGGAATTCAGCTGTCTTTTTAAGAATAACTCAGGATCACCTGCCCAGGGGTGAGACCCTCCTATTCCCTCAGTTGCTCCCGTGGGCTGGATCTGCCCACGTTAATCATTAATCAAGAAAATTCCCTACAGACTTGCATACAGGCAATCTGATGGAGGCATTTTCTCCACTGAGGATCCTCTTCCCAGATAACTCTAGCTTGTGTCAAGTCGACAAAATAACCAAGCAGGACAATGTGCCTGAGTATATATGTGCAGTACTTACAGATGCCAAGGCATTTGTGACCCACCACTGGGGGTGCCGGGAATCGAACTCAGGCCCCCTTATAAACGTGCTTTTAACCTTTGACCCATTTCCCTCGCTCCTACTCTTGACAGTTCTGAGGAGGACTGGCTGGATGTTTAGCAGCTCTCCCACAGTCCGAGTTCATCTGATGCTCTTTTCTCACAGTTAGACTGACGCCATGGGTTACGGGGACTGAGACCAGAGTCCAAGCCTTCCTCTTGTCCCAGCAGATCAAAGATAGGAGATCATGATTTCTCAACGGTGACACCTGGATGATGTGTCTCCAGTGGAGCCTCCAGGTCCCTCCACGTTAAAGCCACTGTTTCCTCATTCTCATGGTCTGTGGTTAGGAGAGTCGCTAAGGCCATCCCATCCTCAAAGGGAAAGGGGGCTGATACCCAACCCTTAGAGAGGACAGGGTCCACATATTTCATTTGAAATTTCTTAATGGGAAAGCTTCTTCCCTCTCCTCTCTCCACCCAGCCCATTTATTTATCTAATTATTTGTAAACACAGCACGTTTATCATTAAACACACTGTATCCTCTGTGGAATACATGTTCTGCCTTTAGGGAAGCTGGTCTTCCTCAACAATAGAGGGTGAACAGAGATCCATCTTGAAGCTCGCGATGGACCTTAGAAGAGGGGTCTTGAGAACAGGCACTCAAACATGAACTCAGTAGCACATCGGCGCTACTGCCTAGGGCCAGGTGTTTGACTTCTCATCTCGATTTTGCTCTTTAAAAATATGGGTATGAGCCGGGTGGTGGTGGGGCACGCCTTTAATGCCAGCGCTCTGAGTTCAATCTCCCAGACCAACACAGTAGAAGGAAAGAACTAAGTCCTGTGACTTGTCTGCTGACCTCTACATGTGTGCTATGGTATCTGAGGATGCGTGTACACACACACACACACACACACACACACACACACACACACACACACACAAAATGTGATAAAAAAAAAACCCTTAAAAACTGGATACTCTGTTATTGGTGTTATTATCACGCTATTCATAATCGTTAAATAGGATCAGCATAGATGTCTGTGGATGGAGGGATGAGCGACAGCGGGTGTCGCCCATGAAAGCAGAAAAGACAGGGAGAGCAAGGATGGAATCTTTAAAAACGGAGGGAGTGTGGAGAAGAGAGAGGGCGATGAAATGCACACGTCATTAAAGAAGAATGGGGGTGGGTTGGTATTTGGGGGAGGAAGAGTGGCGAGACACGGTCAGGGGACGTGGAGGGTGGCCGAGGGAGAGGAGTCAGATGAGGACAGAATATAAAGGGAAGTGTGTATGTATGACGACGCCCCAATGGAAGCCATCACATTGTACGCTGACTTACAAATGGATTTAAAGCAAAAAGAACAAGGACCGTTGCTCAGTCGATAGTGCTTAACGAGCATGGATGAAGCCCTGGGCTTGATCCCCAGCACCCCAGAAACTGGGGCTGCTGCCACACACCAGTTAATTCTATCACTTCAGAAGGTGCAGGCAGAAGTTCAGGGTTATCCTCTGCTACATAACAAGTCTGAGGCCAGCCTGGGCTATATGAGATCCTATCTGAAAAGGCAAACGAAACCAAAATGGATACTAAATATTAAGAACACTATTACGATCCAGGGCTGTGAAAGAATTCATGAGGTGGTTTGCTGTAAATTGTTCCGGAACACAGTCATCTTGATCTATATGATTAGCCATCACCTCTTACATAATTTTAGCAAAGTAAGAAACTGTGTGCACATCTGTATACACATGAAGAGATGGAGAGAGAAAACAGGTGGTTGGGGGGCTGGAGAGATGGCTCAGAGGTTAAGAGCACTGGCTGCTCTTCCAGAGGTCCGGAGTTCAATTCCCAGCAACCACATGGTGGCTCACAACCACCCATAATGAGATCAGGTGTTCTCTTCTGGCCGGCAGGCATCCACGCAGGCAGAACATTGTATACATAATAAATAAATCTTAAAAAAAAATTAAAAAACAAAACCCAAAAAACCCAATGACAAAAAAAACGGGTGGTTTGTAATATGATCAGTTCTTATTTTGTTCTCCTTGGTCACCAGTGTGGTCTAAGTGTCTATGACAGAGCCTTGCCATTTCTCCAGTAACACAAAAACAGAGACTTCCCAGATGAATGCCACGTGACCCTGCTGCAAGTGTGGAAAATGACCGCTACCTCAAATCACGGCTGGAAAGAGAACTTGCAAAAGCCTTTCTGAGGAGTGTCTTGGCAACATGTACCATAAGCCGTAACAGACTGCAGATTTGCTAACCCAGTGGCTCCATTTTGGAGCTGTTTATCCAGATGGAAATCTCGTTCAGTAGATGCGAGCAAAGATCTAGCCATGCAGATACTCAAAGCATCGATTTTAAAAGCAAAAACTAGCGACAACTGAAAGCCTGTATAAAGCAATGAATACTCATTTAAATTAAATTTATTTATTTTACTTTATGTATATGAATGCTTTACTGGCCTGCATGTATGCACATCATGTGCATGTCTATTGGATCCCCTGGAAATGGGGTTACGGATGGTTGTGAGACTTCATATGGGGTGCCTGGGAATTGAACCCAAGTCCTCGGCAAGAGCAAAAAGTGCTCTTTACCACAAAGCCACCTCCCTAGTCCCCGTTATGAACATGTAATCAAAAGATGTAAACATTCACAGTATGTCTAATTGACAAGGGACAGTCACAAAAGCGATGGCCAGGGCAATTCTACCTCTGTGAAATGTGTGTGTGTGTGTGTGTGTGTGTGTGTGTACACAGCAAAAGATTAAAAAGTACATGTGTAGAATCTAAACAGCCGGGTTATTATCTCTAGTTGCTGAGGTCACGAGTTAGTTTTTCTTTCTTTCTTTCTTTCTTTCTTTCTTTCTTTCTTTCTTTCTTTCTTTTTCTTTTAAATTTGGGTTTATCTGTATTTTCCAGATTGCCCATGAATAGATTATATTATTTTGGGGAGAAGAAAAGCCAGTACTATTTTTAACATTCTCATCATAGCAAACTTGTAAAATACTTAATCAAGCTGCAAAACAATATTAAAGGATGGTTATATAAAACACTCACTAAGCATTTATTTGATTATTTCTTGAGATAGGAGCCTGAGGGAAAATATTTGGGGAAAAAAATTTGTCAGAGAAGTCATCGTCTCTATGACTCCAGGACTTCCTTTATTCCCTGGGAACATCGCAAGCGGGAAACTCAAGCTTCATTCCAACTTGGACTTAAAGATCCGTTCTCTCCACCATGAACACTCTTCTTCATCAGAGAGCCTGGTATGCCCTAACGGGGCAGGAGTGGCATTCTTCCACTTCAGAATGGCATCGAGTGGGTCTATTTCTGCTCTGCCATTGTCTGTGGTGTAAGAACTTCAGTGTGCAACACCAAGCAACAGCGTGTAACACCACCAAACAAGCCACCCCAGCCCAGAGTCAAACTGCAAAAACCACTTCACACCTCCTAGATAGCTTTTGTTTGCTCAAAAATGAAAGTTGGGCTTGGGTGTGTGTGGGGTGTGTGAGTGTGTAAAGCAACCCCACCCAGGATTCTACACCACAGAACTTAGCTCGTTTGCCGCAGACAGGAAAGAGCAGGAGACTCTTGCAGGAGGCTGAGAGGCTAGAGAACACGGGACTTGCTTTTTGCGATGCTGGCCGAGCATGCACCCTGACTAGGGCACACTTCTCTGTCCTCACCTTACATTGCATCTACGACAGACCTGAGAAAAAGCTGTGGGTGTCATTTCACAATGCAACCAAACGGGATAGATCCTGAAAGCCACCTTGTTTGACTGCTCATCGCCTACCATGAAGTCAGTGAGGAGCACAGCAGTTAGCAGCATGATCGGTTCTCCAATGCATTTGTTTGGAAGGAAAGAAGGTCCAGGGCCCAGGCTACCATTAGGAAATATTTCAAGCACACAAAGTTTATTTTAGGCATATTTTAGCATATTTTTAAACTTTTTTGTTTTGTGAGGTAGGGTCTCGTAGAATATTTAAGGGAGAATGTGGGAGGCTTTTTGTCTTGTTTTGAATTCTTTTAGGCTAGCCATCTAGTAGGACAGAATTGGTTTTGGTTTTGCTCAATTTCAAGCCATAAAGACTTCAAAAGAGCTGGTGTGATGATCCCAGCACTGGTGGATTGGGCGTGGAGGGGGAGGCCCGAGGATCAGGAGTTCCAGGCTAGCCTTGTCTACACAGCAAGCTCAAGCACAGGCTGGGCAACAAGACAGCCCTCCTCAACACAAAACAGCAGCAGCGACCACGGGCCGACCACAAAGCCCAACAAAACCCACCCAATCTGTGAGTAGTGAGCAAGGGGCAGAGTGTCTGTGCTGCCCGGATGTTACCCAGCAGAGCCCACCAGAGACTGGGAACCCTGGGAAAGGGCCTCCTACACTGAAGAGAAGCGGGGATGGTGGAGATCCTGACGTGGCTCCTTCAACTCAGGTAACAAGCATGAATTTGTTTCCAGTGGTGAGCTAGCTGTTACCGCTTCTCTTCCCCTCCCCCCAAATCTTCCCTCATCCTTCCCTGTGTGCTAGCTAGTTCACAAATTGACCTTTGACCTACACACACCTACACATACACACACACACACACACACACACACACACACACACCTCAGCATGCCTGTCCCTCTCCAGACATGAAAGAAACAGGTATAATTAAAGACATTTTTAAGTCTTAGAGGGTGGTGAGAATAATATATCATATAGCATCTTAGATTACAAAGCATATAATACAATTTTTTTATTGTTTCATACAATACTCTTTTTTTTTTTTCAGTGCTGGGGTTTGAACTCAGGGCCTCAGGCATGTTAGGTTGTCTTCTCAGACAGAAGAAACAGAGCTGCCAGGCCTTTAAGGGCTCAGTCCAGTCTGTGCCTCAGGAGGTCACAAAGCCATCCTGGATGGTGGGATGAAGGAGACTTCACTTCTTGACGGCATGGAACAAACAAACAAACAAATAAACAAAAATAAATGCTTAAGAGTGAGGTAGAGAAAGGATTGAGGAATATATCCCACCTCTGACCTCTATGTGTGCCCACTGGGTGAGTGCACCACACACAAGTGTGTATGTACACACACACACACACACACACACACACACACACACATACACACACACACACCACAGACAGTGGAAGCAGAAAGATTAGTTGGAGAGAAAGGAAGCGCATATTCCAACAGTGACCTCACTCACTCACGAGGAATCACTTTTCTCTCCTTTGATCCTTGGTCTGCATTTGGTCTGGAATCCTTTCCCCTTTGGAAGCCCACACCAAGCACCCTGTAGGCTCACGCCGGAGACACAAGACCACGCTGCATTCTGCAGGACTATAAAGGGGCGGAGAAACATGCTGATGGATTGGAATGGAAAGACTCTTGCAGCCTTCTGGTAAAGTTGCCTGGATGTTCTCGGGGCTGGTCAGGCTGGAAGAGATTTGGTTCGGTTCCCATCTGTCCAAATTCCCACAAGAGCAGTTTGCTGGGTCAGCCGCTCAGACATTGCAACCGGTCAGAAAGCGCGTGGTGGAATTCACAGACAGATGTGACAGTTTTTCTGACTTAAGTATGAAGCATTAGGCGATCATTGATTTGAGTAGAAATTGGGAGACAGAACCGTTTCTGGCTTTTATTAAAATAAATGAAAGAACAGTCAAGTTAAATACACAAATATACAGTCACTGAAGTGCTTAACCCTTATGCAGCTTTTCTAAATATCTTCAGTTGAACATTTTAAATGCCATATTATGTATTTAGCATAATTCAGTCAAAACTGCTTTGTAGTAAACTCTACTATTATGCTAATTATTAAATGCTAATTAACAATAGTTATAGTTTCAAGTGATCTGAAATAGCCAGGCTTCCACACAAACACATTCTAAAACAATCAGTAAACACTAAGCATTCTTCAGAGTAATGATTTAGAGACACAGTCAGAGACTGCCATTAACAATTCTAATTAGTTTGCTTTTGTTTTGTTGGAGACAGCCTCACTGTGCAGCCTTGGCTGGCCTTGAACTTGGAATCTCCCTTTCTTCCCCTTGATACAAGCATACACCCACCACCATGCCTGGAAAATGCTAGCCCAGCCAAGCCTCAATCAAACATTTCACTATTAGGATAAGAATTTATACTGTATCAAGCTGATAATAGAAAAATAAATAAATAAATAAAAATGGGGGGAAAATGCTAGCCCAGCATGGTCTTGAACTCTACAGGGAGCCAAGGACAGTGACTTTGAATTTCTTTATTTTATTTTATTGGTATGAGTACTCTATCTGCACGCATGCCTGCATGCCAGAAGAGAGCATCAGGTCCCATTATAGAAGGTTGTGAGCCACCACGTAGTTGCTGGGAATTGAACTCAGGACCTCTGGAAGAGCAGCCAGTGCTCTTAATCTCTGAACCATCTCTCCAGCCCGGACTCTGAATGTCTAATTCCAGGTAGCTGTGGCTACAGCTGTTTTATTCCATGCTGGAGATGAAACCCAGGGTTTCCTGCATTTTAGGTAAAAACTCCACTGGTTTCGTCACATCCCCAGCCTTTCACAAGCCTTTTAACGAATGTAACCAAAACAGGCCTACTTTTAAAATGCAGACTACATAATCATTCTTTGATGTTTTAATCTAACTGTAATTAGGTCAGAGATGAAATACTAAGATACCCACCAGGGCAAAGAACATTTATACATTTCTACTACTAGCAAGATCTTTAGATATTTCAACAAATGACAAAAAGGCATTCTACATTCGTATGAATTATACATATTTTATATGTCCAGCATCAGGGATTGGGCTCAATCAACTTTCAGAGAGTGGGTGTTAAGATATGGTCTTGCTATATAGACCAGGCTGGCCTCTGGTGAGGCCTTTGAACTTCCTTCACATGAGGTCTCCGCCAAAACCCGCCCCCCCCCCCCCAGCAGTAGATTAAAGAAGAAGAAGAAAAAGAAAAAGAAAGCATGGTGCCCCAGGGACAGCCTTAGAGTGGGCAGCCAGTGATTCGGGGACATTACTGTCATGTGGTGGGTGATTCCTTGTAGTCTGTCTGCTATGGGCCGTGTATGGAATTTTCTCTAACTTGCTGTAAAAGCAGAATCATCAATGCCTCATGAGAAAGAGAGAGCAGAGTGTTCCCTGGAGTCAAGAGGTAAGTAACCCTAGACCACCTTTCACAATCACCATGCTACAGCAATGTAAATGCAGAATAAAGACAGACCGGGCTCCACTGAGAAGACATTCCAGTGTTGAGCTCAATGTCGTCCCCTCTGTTGACAGCAGCCAGCAGATCTGCTTCTGCTCAGGATGTTACACAGTCAGCTGAAGAGAGATGACGCATCTTCCCCTAAATCGAAGAGGAAGCCCACAGAGTCTCAGTGTCTACGAAGTACAACTCTGATGGAATTGAAAGTGTCTCCTCCATGTGTGTGTGTGCCATTTTGGCATCACGGCATTTAAAGAGAATGGTCTAGGAGACGGAGTTGGCGTGGAGAAGGCACAGGGAAAGGAATCAGAATCCTTAGAGCGACTCGGTTCTTGGAGGCACCTTCATTTTCACACTGCTCGTTCGCGTTGGGAACACTGAGGATTCCTAGCTCGTACGAAAATATCTACATATTAAGTGAGCGCACCGGGAGGAACAGGTTCCCTAAATGTTAGGGAGATGGTCAAATTTTAACTGGAGGACTTGTTTTCTTCCATCAGGTGTGGGGGAGATGTAGCTTCCAGGTATAAGAGGCAACAGTTGATTCTGATAGCAGAACAAGACAAAAAAACCGAGAAAGCAAATTGAAAATCGTTTCTACGGGTGCCATTTGGGTTAAAAGAGTTAAGGTAAACAATAATAATGATGAAGACACACACACACACACACACACACACACACACACACACACACACACACATGCAGCACAAAGATGGCAAAACCCACCAATTTTAAAATTATTCTTGCTCCCTTTTCCAAAAATTGTGCTCCTCTGATACTTGAATGTAAAATTTGGTTCTGTGAGCTATTTTCAGGGTTCTCATGGCTGTACTATTGCCTACTTCAGTATGGTACTTCTCAGCGTGCAGTCCAGGTTTAAAAGATCTTCACCAGCTATTCCGCAAGACTCCCCGGAGACAGCATCCTGCCCGCATCATGTGTTTCAAAAGGGGGCCTCTCCCTCTATCTGCTGACACTGGTATTAAGGAAGTGGTTGCTTACCATGCGTCTAGTCTAGGTACACAGTTGAACTCCTGAGGCGAAGCCACAGGAGGGAAAAGACCCTTGAGTAACCTGTCTCCCTTCTTCCTTCCTTTTAAATATAATAACAGAATGGCAGCAGTCCATCAGGGATAGGAAGCCGACATGTAAGAACCCTTTAGGAGTGCCGTTTATTAGGAGAAAGGGTTTCAAGACTAAGATTGGACCTTGAGGTTGGCGGGGAGTGGGGGGGGGGAGCGGGGGGGGGGGCTCCCGACAGTAATGCTACAATATGTGTGAAAGGCAAATACAATGGGGTCTTTAAGGGAAAGAGAAGCTTCCGAATAAAAACCTGGACAGGACTTCATGAAAAAAATAGTCGTGCCAGGACAGCCGAGTGGCCCAAGGTGTCAGACTCAAGAGTGAGGATGTGAGAGACAGGGAGAAAAAGAGATAGCTACCCAGGAAAGGTTGTGCAGAGCTCCCTTCAGACGAAGTCCCCCAAGCAATCCCTAGAACAAAGAGGTATCAGGCTTTTCGATGCTTTTGGGGGGGTGCTGGGAAGTGGTACTCCACGTGATTCAGTTCGACATAGCATACTCGAGAGAGCATGGGTGAACCAGGTCCAGGTTAGGACCATAAATTACAGGCTATAAAAAACACCACACGGGACAGCTTCCTAACTCTCTGTCCCAGGGAGAGCTTCAGGGGGAGGCGTGGCCTGATCTCTTCTGGGGATCGGACCTCATGCAGGAGGGACCACTGTCTTAAATGGGGGGGGGTGCTGGTCTTTTATGGGGATCCTTTCCACTAGGATCATAGAGAATGTGTAATAAACTCGAGGCTCTACCACCCAGGAAAAATCTCCAAATTTCCAAACTACTTTTTTTTTGGAGACAGGGAAACAGGATCTCGATGTGTATGCTAGGCTAGCCTTAAACTTTCATCCATCTCCCACCCCTACCTACAGAACGCTGGATGCTGGAATTATGGGTATGCATGACCATGACCAGCCAGTCCATCTGTCTGTCCTCTGTTCACCCTTCCACTCCCCATCCCTCTCTCCCCCACCTCTCTCCTTTCTTTCTTTTGGCTGGGTCCCAGTAGCTCAAACTTCCTATGCAGCCAAGACAGAGAGTGTGGACCATGGATTGCTGACTCTCTTGCCTCTGTCTCCCAAGTTCTGGAACTACAAGTACCGAGCGTGTGTCCCCCACATCCACCCCCCCGACTCCCCCACCCCCGTTTATGCATTGCTGGGGATGCAGCTGCGTGCCTGGCTCAAATTCCTTGAGCTCAGGTCCCTGTCTTCCCCTCCTCTTTGCTTTCCTCTCTGGGGATCTGCTTGGGCTGGGTAAGGTCTCACAGTGGGTACGTTATGGGGCCCACCATGTGTGGCCGGAGAGGATACAGTTTACCAAGGAAGCCCACCAACACCAAACATGATGTTGGTAAGTGAGATTACCTAACGCCTGCCGCGCTTCTGTTTCTTACTCTTTGGTCGACAGTGGGCCTTTGGAAATCCTCGGTAACAGTGGTTTTCAACCTGGGGGTGGCTACCACTTTGGAGTCAAATGACCCTTTCACAGGGGTCGCCTAAGACCACCAGAAAACACAGATATTTACATTACGATTCATAACAGTAGCAACATTACAGTTACGAAGTAGCGACGAATATAATCTTATGGTTGGGGGGGTCACCACAACACGAGGAACTGTGTTAAAGGGTCTTGTTAGGAAGGTTGAGAACCACTGCAGTCTGTAAAGTTCCTGGTTGGTATTGGTGGGACACACTTGAAGGCAAGGCTAGTACTTCTATGATTCAAAGAGTGAGCGCCCCCAAACCCTTTTAAGGCTAGTTCAAGGGTAGACTCCCAAGCAACAATTCAACTGGGGTACCCAGAGGTGGGGTGGGGGAGTAATAACACAGCCTTTCCCTCGATAACGGTGGGGTGGGGCAGGGTGAGAGGTTCTCAAGGCAGCAGGGCGTTTCCTATACATTCATAGTGTATTTCAGATCATTGTCTCAGCCTCATCAACAAGCCCTCATCTTTATTAAAGTTCTAAAGACTGACTTTATTTGAATGTGTGTGAGTACTTTGCCTGCATGTATGTATGTATGTGTACCACAGGTTTACCTGGTACATGTGGAGGTCAGAGGAGGGCATCAGAGACCCTGGAACTGGAGTTACAGAAGGTTGTGAACCACCGGGTGGGTGCTGGGAACTGAATTAGTGTCCTCTGTAAGAGCAATGAGTGTTTGTAAGCACTGAGTCGTATCTTCAGCCCCAAGCCCTGATCTATTTGTTATTTAAGTATAAGGGCTGGGCTTGACTTGCAAGCAATTGGTAGTGAAAAGTAAGAGGACCTGTGCAATAAAAATTTGGATACCTAGCAATTTTGTTTACATGGAAATGAATAAATAAACGACTAAAAATTAGATCAAAGATGGGAGATTAATCAAATACAAAATGTATCAATCGTTAGCCACTGATAAAATTACCAAGTGGGTTTATTAATAAATAACATCTATTTAGTTTATTTCAATGATAGTAAGTACCTTTTATGTTACATATTGTTTATTTTTGGTGCTGATAAGAAGAAAAAAATTCAAGACAAACCTACTATCATGAAGTTTGTTTTAACTTTGAAATTTTCTGCCGCGTCGATGTTTCTCATGGGAGTCTGCTGTCTTGTTCTGTCATACTAGCCCATTTTATGATCGATAGCTTGGCTGCTAGGCAAGGGCTCCGTCACTGAGCTATCCCCCAGCCTGGTTTCTTCCTTTTGATCTGGAAAAATTTGTCCTTGCTTCTAGGAAAAGCCTAGAAAAGGCAGTCTTGGTGGCTCTCCTGGGCAAAAGATGATCCTCTAGACCAGTGGGTCTCACCCTTCCTAATGCTGCGACCCTTTCATACAGTTCCTCATGTTGTGGTGACCCCCCCCCCCCAAAAAAAAACCATAACATTATTTTCATTGCTACTTCATAACTGTCATTTTACTACTGTTGTGAATCATAATGTAAAAACTGTGTTTTCTGGTGGTCTTAGGTGACCCTTGTGAAAGGGTTGTTCGATCTCCGAAGAGGTCACAGTCCACAGGTTGAGAAACACTGATCTAGAGGCTACTGAAAGGGCTGGGATCCTGTCCCAGTGATGGCAAAATTCAATCCAGTTGTGATCAGGGTGCCCTTGTTAGGGTTTAGGTACACCATCTGGCAGGCTGTATATCCCGCCAATGTAACAGAAAGGATGCAATGTCTGATTCAAGTGCAATCTGAGCACAATGCTGTTCACCTCAGACTCCCAGCCACTTGGGGGAGGCCGAGGCAGGAGGGTCACGTGAGCCCACCAACTGGAGACCGACCTGGGAAACCTACAGACAGGCCCAACCGTAGGAACGTATGGTCAGAATGAGATCTGCCGACAAGCTGGGTCGTTTGTATACTTTGCGGTTGTATGTTTATTCCAGCAATCACCGATATTTACTGAGATAAACAACTAAGTCGGAACAGCCCCAACCGAAGCCTTGGCGCTCCTCTCGCCTCACTTTGAAAAGGAGGAAAAGGGGGAGACAGGGTGTTTCTAGACCGCTTCACGTGGTGAACCACCGAGGTACCTGCTGTCGCCGCCTGCTTCTTCCCTCGCTGCGGGCTTTCCTTTTCGTTTGCTCCTCTCGAAAAGAGTCGAAGTAGGCGCTGTCCAGCAGCTGGGCACAGGTCAGCCTGTCGTCCGGGTTCATCTTCAGACAGCCCTTCGGGAGGGGGGACAAAGCAAAGTCGGTGTCAGAGACGGGCTGACGGGGTGACTGGGCATCCCAAACTCCCACGAACAAACGGGTAAATGGTTTAAGGAGGCAAGCGGCAGGCTGGATGCCGGCGGCAGGGCGCTGGCTGTGCGGTTCTGGGTTTGAGCTCCAGAACAACATGAACCGGGTGCCTGTAACCTTAGCACTCAGGAGGTGTGGGGATCAGGAGTTCAAGATCATCCTCGACTACGTGAGTTCGAGGTCAGCCTGTGCCTGTGCCATGTGAACCTCTGTTGCCAAAAATACCAAAAACAAAACAAAACAAACAAACAACAACAACAACCCAAAATAAAACAACAACAAACAAACCCAGGAACACCTTCTCCCCCAGAAATTAAATAAATAAATGAATAAATAAACAAACCATCAAATTATTGAGTCCTTGTTTGTTATAGCTTTTTTTTTCTTTTTTGAGAGAGAGAAAGAGAGAGAGTATCATGTAGCTCAAATTGTCCTTGAACTTGCAATATAACCAAAGGTTATGCTAAACTCCTGATCCTGTCTCCACTTTCCAAGTGCCACAGGCATGTGCCACCATACCTGGCTGAGTCCTTGGAACTCTTTCACAGCTAGACATGCTCTTGGCATTCAGACTTTCGTGTGTGCGTGCATGCATGTGTGTCTATGTGTTCATGCATGGTTCTGCATGTGTATATGCATGTGTGCATATGTGTATGACTGCTTGTGTACACATGTATGTATGCATGCATGTGTGTGTGTGTGCATGTGTGTGTGCTCATGCATGTGTAGGGGCACACATATATGTGCAGATAAGCCTGCTCATGTGTGCCTGTGGAGGCCTGAGGTTGATGGTGGGAGTCACTCTTGATCATTCTCCACCTTATCCGTCAAGCTGGCCAGTACAGCTACTCTAGTACCTACGTGGCTACGGAATGCCCCTTTTCTACCTTTTGGGAGCTGGGCTCACAGGCTGGCTGCCACGCACGCTGACATTTATGTTCAGGGGATCCAAACTCGGGTCCTCACATTTGCACAGCAAATGCTTCTCCACGGAGCCCCCTCCCTGACCACCTACTGGGACTTCTAAGAGAAGAATGGGAGGCCCCCCGTGCATCAGGGGCTATCTCTCATCCGTGACATCTTTTCACCGTGAGTGGAAGACGTTTGTCCAGTCTGTCACCAGGAACACGTTAGAAATTCAAGTTCCAGGTCCTACCCTCACCTGCCGAAGGGGGAGTGGGAGGTTTGGGGCCAGCCTGGGCTACAGGATACCTTAGCTTGTCTTATGTTGAGGGAGGGGGGGAGAGATGGCTCAGAGGGTAAAGGTGCTTGCTGCCAAGACTGACAGGGGTCTATCTCAGGAACCCACACAGCGGGAGAAAGAACCAACTTCCACAAGTTGTCCTGTGACCCCCACATATGTGTTGTGGCATGTGTACACACACACACACACACACACACACACACACACACACACACACACACGGTAGAGAACAGATCAAAGATGGAAAGACTAAGCAAACACAATCATCAGCCTCTGGTGAATTGAAAATTACTATGTGGGTTTATTAATAAATAGCATTCATCTTTTTAGTTTATCTCAATGGTAGGTAATAAGTGTCTTTTATATGTTAGATATTGGTTTTGGTCCCATCAAAGAAATAAAAAAAGAAAATCAAGGAACGTGGGGCCGCTAGTCATATTACATCCACAAGAGCAGGAAGTGGTGAATTAATGCTCCCTGCTAGTGCCCAGCTCACTTTCTCTACTCTTACCCAACCCAGGATCCCCTGCCCAGGGGATGGTTCCACCCATGGTGGGCAGGTTTTCCCACCTCAGCTAATTTAATCAAGATAATCCCCCACCACAGAGGTGCCCATAGGCCAATCTACTCTAGAAAATCCCTCGTCGAGTCCCCTTCCCTGGGTGATTCTAGGCTGTATCATGTTGGCAATCACAGCTAACCACCACACTTTCAAATTCATCACACTCTCATCCTGGAATCATTCACATTCTTATGTGGGGTTTTCAATCCATGGAAATGGAGTCCCCTAAATGAATTGTTTATTCAAAGAGCGTTTTCAGAATCTAAGATGAGGCTGCCATCCCGAGATGCTCTGGAGCTTCAGACCAAGAACAATGTCTTGCTTGAGAATTTTTTTTTCCAAGACTGGGTCTCTCTGTGGAGCCCTGGCTGTCCTGGAACTCACTCTGTAGCCCAGGCTGGCCTTGAACTCACAGATATGCCTGCCTCTGCCTCCTGAGTGCTGGGATTAAAGGCGTGCACCACCACTGCTGGGCACTTGGTTATTCCTTTGAGCACTGATATTGATTTGATGGAGACAGGGCTCCTGAGTCCTCATCTCCCCAAACAACAGTTTCTGTTAAAAAGGGACAAGTTCTTAGAAGAATTCCTCTCAGCCAGCTTCAAACCTGGTAAAAGGTCTGAAGTCGGGATTCAAGAAACAAACAGCAGAGTCCAAGGTGGGGTTTGTTTCGTTCTAAAAAATAATTTAAGTTGTTTGTGAGAGGGTATGTGTGTGTATATGTGGGCACACATGTGGGGGTGGGGGTGGGGTCAGAGGATAACCCTGTGAAGTTAGTGCTCTCCATCTTTATGTGGGTTCCAGGAATTGAACTCAGGTCATCAGGCCTATGCCCACGCCTTTATCACCCTCCTCCTCCTCCTCCTCCTCCTCCTCCTCCTCCTCCTAACATTTAAAATGACTATTCCCGACATGGGCTATGTGTTCCGCACAGCCTCCCCCCCCCCAACCTCTATGCTGAATGACCAGGTTCAGTAATTATAGTTAATTCCCACATACCTTCATGAAATTTAAAGCCACAGGCTGAACATTCGAGAATTTTTCTTCAAGAGTTTCCTGGAAAACAAAGAGATTCAGTGTTACATAACCACAAAGTAATGAATATGTACATGTATGTGTGTGTGTATTTCATAGCCTCAGGGAGCTAAATTCACAGCCCATGCATGCTAGGGAAACATTCATCTCCCCACCCACAGTGTGTGTCTAACAAAACACTTGGGAGAAACGCCCATTATATGTTTGATGACCCTTTTAAAGTTTTTTTTAAACACGCTTTTACATAATTTTGTAGTGCAGTATGAAGGTTCAGAGATCTAAAACTAGGGCTGCTTTCTTAATTTTGCAGTGGATCACTCTTGGTGCTAGTAGTCCTGGGAGGGAAGGGAACAGGGACGCTTCAAATATGAACCACGCCCCACCGGAGATCCTGCCGCAGTAGTTGGCTGTTGGGGCCTGGCATGTGAACGAGGGTGCTCTGGGCGTTCTTGAGACCATACTGACTTACATACTGAGAAACACTACAGCAACCGACGGGAGGTGAAGCTTCTCAGAAGAGCAGGAAGGGGAGGAAGTGGAGAAATCGCAAAGTTAATAGCAGCATTCTGCTTTTCAAACCGGACAGCAGAGGGGTGAATTTGCTGTTATCTAACTCTTTACAGTGGACACGTGACATGAATAATTCTTGTGTGACTTTTTCTTTTTCCATTTTTCATGTGTGTGTGTGCATGCGTGGGGTGAATGTGCATGTGTGTGTTCATGGAGGCAGAGGTTGAGGTCAAGAATCGTCCCCTACTGTCCTCCACCTTTTCGCTAAGGCAGGAGCTCTCAAACCCAGAGCTTATCAATATGGCTGGTCTCTCTAGCCCACTGGCTTAGGAATCGCTTTCTGAGGTGAGAACTATTGGCAGGCCACCACAACTAGCCAGCTTTTATAGGGACCCGGGGGCCTCCAAACTCTTCCTCACACTCAAGTGAGACACACGCCTTCACTGCTGAGCCATCGGTCCAGCCCTCTTTTTTAACTTTTATCTTTGTAAGTTAACCTTTAACCTTGCATTGTATTTGTGAAAAATTTTACAAACTATGTATAGCAAAAAAATAAAAAAATATTAATAAAAAGAAAATCTTTGGTCAATGGAGGCATCACATGGCATCATGGACCTGAATCACATGGCACATGGCACCATCCGGCTTCTCGGGTTTCCCATGTTTGAGCGTCCCTGGCTGCAGCATGGTGGTGTGTGGTCATGCCTCTCCTGAAGGTTCTCTCTTTCCCTCCACTGGATGAATGGGCAGACAGTATGGAGATGGTTTGTGTTGGTACTGGCCTGAGACAGAATCTCTCTCTCTCTCTGTCTTCCCGGTTGGCCCGGAACTCACTATGTAGATCAGGCCGATCTTCAACTTGTGGCATCCTCCTGCCTCTTGCTTCCCCAGAGCTGGGATTACAGGCTTGAGTCACAACACCAAGATCAACACGGAGTTTGGGGGGGTCACACTCTGAGCTTAGGTAACCTGATAGAGGGAGCTAGACCAGGCTAGACTAGGAGCAGACATGTCCATGGATCAGGACCTGCAAGGGTACAGTAGATTTTGTAGAATGAACTTCCAGGAGGAAATGCAAATTCTGAAACAAAGGTGTTTATTTTATTTTTATTATTTATTTATTTATTTATTTATTTACGGAGGGCAGTGGGTAGCACAGAGTCTCCTCCATGTTTCAGGCTGGACTTGAACTCATAATCCTGCAGCTACTGCCTCCCAGGTGCTAGGATTATAGGTACACTGAGTCTGACTTGAAAAATGTTTGGTTTTTTTTAAATTTTTATTTCTATCGCTCTCAGCTTTGCCCTGTAAGATGGAAAATACTTAAGAGAGAACATACCTTCAAAATAAAGAAAATTGTCTGAAGTACTATTTATTTGTGAGGAAGTAATTATTTCAGGGGAAGTTAACTTTGGTGTTTGACCAAAAACATCAAGGTGTTGTGTGATACTGAGCATGGTTTAAATTTAAATGTCCATGAATTATGGAGGAATTAGGTCAGGTAAACTGTGACTTTCTTTCATCACCTTTATTAATTATTATTTTGGTATGTATGTGGTGGCGGTGGTGGTGGGGTAGGTACACATGTGTGCCAACGTGAGAAACCACGTAAGGGCATGAGGAGACCAGAGGACGACACACAGTGAGTGTCCTTCTCTATCGTACGCCTTCCTTCCTCGAGTTAGGGTCGGTCACTGAACCTGGAGCTGTTTTTAAGTCGGGCGGCAGTCAGCAAGCCCCAGTGTCCCCTGTTCCCACTGCTGGCACCGTGGGTGTGCACAACCACACCCCCTTTTTGCACGGGTGCTAGGTCCTCATTGTTTATATAGCAAGTGCTCTTAGCCTCTGAGCATCTCTCTGTCCCTGTTTTGTGTGTGTGCATATGCATATGCGTGCGTGTGTGCGTGAGTGCATGAGAGAGAGAGAGAGAGAGAGAGAGAGAGAGAGAGAGAGAGAGAG
>CABHPP010001050.1:43058-83346 GCA_902168425.1 Peromyscus attwateri | reverse complement strand
TTTTTTTTTTTTTTTTTCCCTCTCTTTTAGGTAAAAGAGCCTCCTGAAATCAATTTAGTTCTGTACCCTCAGGGCCTAACTGGTGAAGAAGTGTACGTGAAGGTGGACTTGAGAGTTAAATGCCCCCCAACATACCCAGATGTGTGAGTACCTTTACAAGTAGCTTTGATGTAATTTCCGTTGTCTGTTTTGACACCATAGAAACCTTACAGTTAAGGAGTATTTTCTCTTTCCTTCTCTGTCTCCCAGTAAAATCTCACTTCCTGTCATCTGTGTAGCAACACTACATCGGCCTAGACAGTCTCACAAAAGCCGTCTTAAGTCTGCTCACACACATACTAGTATTTACTCATTGGCTACCTTTTTGCTTTTGCCATTTTAATACTTACTTAATTCTTTGTAATCTAGAAAGAAGGAAGATCTAGAAGCCTAGGATAAAGAGCCTCCTTCGTAGCTATTGGAAATGATGTGGTCTTCCGTCCTGCCTGGCCTTTTACTGCCTGAATCAAGGAAGGAATGGCTGGAGCTGCTGTCTCTCTAGTGGAGCAGTGTGAGCCTGACCAGATGGTACAGGATTGTCCCCTGTCTCCAGGGCTGTCCTGGTACTACAGCCCTTGACTATCCCAGCTCCTCCCCGCTAAATGCCGGGAGTATTCTCCAGTGGTAGAGGCAACCACAAACCGTAAATTCTCTCATCACTGCTTGTGAAGCTCAAACAGAATCATGAGCCATCGGGACTGGGCGGGCTCTTCTGTGAATTTTCCCCAGATCCTCCATATTGGCTGGGATTGTGTCAAGCAGTTCTAACTTACTGTGCAGGGACACAGGTTTGGAGGAGAGCGGCAATTAAAAGGTAGTGTGCTTTCCACAGTAGGTAGGCCATGAGTGGAGTCTATGATTTTAAGACATGGCGAAGAATCTGCCAGAGTCGGGTCAAGTCTGAGCTTCCTGAAGTCAGTAACTTGTGTGCTCCCAACAGTGTTGAGAGAGCATGCATAGTAGGCATGTGGGAGGCGAATTCACAAGAAAAATAGTTAAGTTTATGAATAAACTAAGACAGTGCTCCCTGGGTTTTTGTGTTTCATGGTGTGGTATACATGGTACTGACACTGTGAGTACAGACTGCTTAGGTCAAGGGCTCACCTTCTCAAGACAGTTCTTGCAAAAATGTCAGGTACAAGCCCCCTTGCTTCTGACTTATAAGTTGTGGTTGTAAATTTGGGGATTCCCACAACCTCCTCAGATTTGATAATTTGCTAGAATGGCTGACAGAACTCGGGAAAACTAACTTGCCGGTTTGTGGTAAAGGATTTGAGGCTGCAAATAAGGCTGCACAGGACAGAGCGTGGGGAAGGGCAGGAACCGGAATGTCCTCTCCAGGCCGCCATCCTCAGCATGTCTGTGTGTTCAGCAGCTCACTGTATCCTTGAACCCTGCTGTTCATGGCAGTGGGGGAGCTTTTGTTCTATAGGCATGACTGAGCAGTAGTTAAGTCATTGACCACGGTAGCTGAGCTCTGTCTCCAGCACCACCCTCCTCCTCATTAGAGGTCTGGGGTATGGTTGGAATGCCTCATCCCATAGTCAAGGCTTGAGCTATTTGTGACCACCTCCATCCTGACACTGAGCATGTGTCCAGCAAGAGCTAACCTCGCCTCATAAACTCTGGTCTGGTTGAAAAGGGTTTGTGACTAAGAATGTATGTGCTCTCGTGAGCTTGTCAGTCAGGGAATTCCAAGGGTAATGGGGCCTCTGAGCCAGAAGCTGTGGCCAAAGATCGCTGGTAACATATTCTTTATTGCAGCATAGACTCAAGCAATCAAATATTTGTTCTTGAAAAGTCAACATGAAAAAGCCAGATATGTGAGTGCTAAAATGTTAATTATAGCTTAATTTCTGAAAATAAATAGACTAGAGCCAGGCAGGAGGCTGGTGCCTATGATCCCAGTATTTGAAAGCCTGAGTCCAGAAGATCGTGAGTTCGAGGCCACAAAAGAGAACACTAGAGCACAGTTTCTTGCCTTGGAGCTACTGATATGTTTTAACAGGAAGATCTTTTTTAGTTGAGCTTTCCTATGCATGATGGGAAAATGAGTCATAATCTTGACTTGTCTGTCGAATGACCCATCCCTGGGTTGTGAAAACCAAAAAGTCTCCAGTTATTGATAAATGTTTCCTGGAAAACAAAAACTACCCTGTTGAAAGGCTACTAGTTCCAAAGAACTATTCAGATAGATTATATATCCATTTGATACAACATGGGATGACTTTTTAAAACAACATAGAAATGCTTAGAACTTAGAAAGTTAAAAAGTAATCATATCAGCTGCACAAATTATTACTAATATGTGAAGGACATAAAACATTAAAGTTTAATTAGTATAGCACATGACTTTTGTTCTGCTAATATTGCTGTATAGATTTTTTTTTTTAAGACAAGGTTTTATTGTATAGCCCTGCCTGGCCTAGAACATAGTATGCTGACCACACTGGCCTCAAATTCACAGAGATCTACCCAACTTTGCCTACTAAGTGCTGGGACTAAAGGTGTGTACCACCACACCTGGCCAAAAAGTTATGTTAAGCAGGAGAGGCTGGAGAAATGGCTCAGTGATTAAGCACACTGGCTGCTCTTCCAGAGGACCCAGGTTCAAGTCCCAGAATCAACATGGTGGCTCACAACTGTCTGTAACTCTAGTTCTAAGGGATCATCTGTATTGGCTGGTTTTGTATGTCAACTTGACACAAACTAGAGTCATCAGAGAGAAAGGAGCCTCAGTTGAAGAAATGCCTCCATGAGATCCAGCTGTAAGGCATTTTCTTAATTAGTGATCCATGGAGGAGGGCCCAGCCCATGGTGGGTGTTGCCACCCCTGGGCTGGTGATCCTGGGTACTATAAGAAAGCAGGCTGGCCGGGCGGTGGTAGCACACGCCTTTAATCCCAGCACTCGGGAGGCAGAGCTAGGCGGATCTCTGTGAGTTCGAGGCCAGCCTAGGCTACCAAGTGAGTTCCAGGAAAGACGCAAAGCTACACAGAGAAACCCTGTCTCGAAAAAAAAGAAAGAAAGAAAGAAAGAAAGAAAGAAAGAAAGAAAGAAAGAAAGAAAGAAAGAAAGAAAGAAAGAAAGAAAGCAGGCTGAGCAAGTCAAGGGAAGCAAGCCAGTAAGCAGCACCCCTTCATGGCCTCTGCATCAACTCCTGCCTTCAGGATCCTACCCTGTCTGAGTTCCTGTCCTTGACTTCTTTCAGTGATGAACAGCAGTGTGGAAGTGTAAGCCAAATAAACCCTTTCCTCCCCAACTTACTTTTGGGTCATGGTGTTTCATCACAGCAATGGAAATTCTAGCTGATACCCTCTTCTGGCTTTCATGGGTGCTGTGGTACACAGCATACATGCTGGAAAAACAACCATCCATACACAGAGAATAAAAATAGGTAAATCTCTTTTTTTGATTATGTAAGTTCTGAGGAGATAAATTGTAGTTGGATGTTTCTCTGGTCCTGCCTTGCCCAGCAGTCCAGACGAATCTCTCCCATCTGCGGTCCCACAGCTGCTTATAAAATAATCACTCAGAGGCTTATATTAATTACAAACTATATGGCCTATGACTTCAGCTTCTTGCTAGCTAGCTCTTTCATTTTAACTTAACCCATTCCTATTCATCTATATGTTGCCACATGGCTGAGGTGTTACCGGTCTGCTGGCATCTTGTTGCTCCTTGGGAGTCAGGCTGGTGTCTTCCCCGACTGCCTTTCTTCTCTCTATATCTCTGCTTGGATTTCCCACCTGGCCATAAACTTTCTTGCTGTAGGCCAAAACAACTTTATTGTCCTGTGGGAGCCACACATACTCACAGCATACAGAAAGACATCCCACAGCAATAAATCAGTAAAAGGCTTGCTGTGTAAGCACAAGGACCTGAGTCTGATCCCCAGCAGGCATGTGAAAAGCTGACCATGACGGTATGCATGGTACTCCCAATGCTGGTGTTCCCTGGAGCTTGGTGATACAGCTGGCCTAGCCTAATGAGTGAGTCCCACATCCCAGTGATAGATTCTGTCTTCAAAAAATAAGGTGGAAAACTCCGAGGGGCAGTACCTGTACATGCACAGGCACACATGTGCACATTCACCTATACATGTGCACCTGCTCAAAGACACACAGAAAAACAATTATGTAAGGCCTGATTCTGGGGACTGCTCTGGCCCTTTTCAAATAATGTAACATAGGAAAACTTCGGTTTATGCACAGTAGTCTTTGATGGCTCCATGAGAGAGAATCCTGGGTGTGGTAGGCTACGTGAACTCAAGACAGTTTGGCATTACTAAACATTTTTTAAAAGATAAACTAGATCTCCCAGATTTCATCTGTCCTGGCAGGTGATGACTATAGCATCCTGCCCCATGGGGTGGGAATGAAGTGCTAAGAGAATGCACAGGTAGTTGAATAATACTCAAGAAGGCTTCACCAAGGTGAAATGCCAGGAAGTACTTAGAAATGCCTAACAGGAAGTGATGAATCATTTTCTCATTGAGAAAATGACACTAAATTCTGTTTAATCCCAGAGAGCTATTAATGGATATTTTTGTTTAGGAGTAAAAGGAAACCCTAAGGCTGACTGTGATTTCCTCGAGTTTAAAGTATTTTCTTAGATGAGCTCTGAGGGATGAAACAGCGAGCAAACGAGGCCTCTTTGGAACAGGCTGGGTTTATATGATGCACTTGACTGGTGTTCAGGATATACGCTCACAGGAAGGGTTTTTATGTGGGGCATCAGAGGCAGTAATTGATGTTGGGGCATTTTAATGAGTTCATTAAACTGATACCTGAGTTGGGAGTGGAGCCTAGTCAGGGAGAGGTGAGGCTTTGTCTGGCTGGGTAGAGGCTCCTCTGAGCTGAGCTTTGTGTCAGCTGGAGTTGTTGGGATATAGCTGAAGACCTTCTGAGATTAAAGGGATACATGGCGGGTCACAAGGAGAGGTTCAGCCAAGAGGTCTGTACATGGAGTCCTCAGGTGCTGGGATGGGCTGGGAACCTAGCAGACTTCCTTCGCAAGTAGCTCCTTTCTGTCTTGTCTTATTTGTTTTTATTTTTCAGAGTTCCAGAAATAGAGTTAAAGAATGCTAAAGGTCTGTCAAATGAAAGTGTTAATTTGTTAAAATCGCACCTGGAAGAACTGGCCAAAAAGCAACGTGGGGAGGTAAGGCTTGCTAAGCTAGAGCTATGGAAATAATACACAAGACCCATTCGCCTCCACCCAGCCTGCCCCAGTACAACCTTTACAGCTCTAAGTACAGGATTATAGCCGCCATCCTGACAGTGATGCAGTTGAGGTACAGACTGATTCCTCTCCACAAAGATCCCTCACGATGCCCTTCGTGGCCTCTTCTCTCTTCCACTGCCCTCTCTCTCCTGTGAGTGTGAGAGCCGCTACTCTGTTCTCCATTTTATAACCCTCGTTTTGGAGATACTCACACAGTATGCAGCCTTTTGAGACTGGCATTTTTTCACACAGCACAGTTCTCTGAAGAGTTCTCCACGTGGTCAGATGTATCAATAACTGTTAGATTTTATTGCTGAGTAGTATTCCATCCAGATGTTCCTTTATTTATAAGATGAAATCCACCAGAGTTTTCCAGTTTTTAGCTATAATAAAGTTGCTGTAAATATTCCTACATATGTTCTTCAAGCCACAAAGCTAAGCCCATCATAAGTGAAAGATGTCTTTTCTATACTTACCCTACTGAATGTCATGGTTTAGTAACAGAGTCCCCTGGAGAGTGTCACCTGTTTCCCTCTGTGATCAGGCACCAGCCAGGAGCTGCAGCTGGCCTCTACACCCGGCATCACAGCTGTCATCCCACAGACAGCCAGTCTAGGAGGTCAAAGTGCAATGCAATGTCGTTCAGCCTTAAACAGGAAGGGAATTCTGGCACTCACCACAACATGGTAAACCGTACGGACATTGTAATAAGGGAAACAAGCTGTTGGAGTAAGACAGATATTCTGTGACTATACCAGATACTCTGAAATCAACTCCACAGAGGCAGACAGTAGAATGGCAGTTGCCAGGAGTCGGAGAGCAGGGAACGGGAAGTGTGGTGGGAGCAGGTTCAGTCTGGAAAGTCCTGGAAATAGAAGACCGTGATGGATGAAGATCATGGTCACCCAGCATCTTTACTTCATGTTTCAGAGCTGCACAATATGCTACCCGAGTCTTCCCCACACACTGGAAAAACTGTACCTGAGACATCCTCATGGGATGAAACTTGAGGGATATAAAGTGTGGGGTGTACAGTGCAGGTCCGTCTTATTTGTCTAAAGTTTGTTTAGGTCTGAAGTCCTAGCAGTTGAGAATTCAATGCTGAAAAATTTGATTTTGTTTTCAAGTAAAATGGAATGTAATTAAGTGTTAGCAGAAGCTTAGGAACTCATCAAGGTAGGGCATTACCTCATAACCGGCTGCCAAAAACAATGCTCAGGAACATTCCCATTTGCCTTGGAGTGATGGTTTGGGGGCAGGGGATAAGGTGACGGGGTCTCACTCTATAGCTCTGATCGGCCTGGATCAGAGGTGTGTGCCAACATGCTCAACGCTCCTCTGAATGATTTTTTTCTTTTTCTTTTTTTTTTTTTGGTTTTTTCGAGACAGGGTCCCTCTGTGTAGCTTTGGAGTCTGTCCTGGAACTCACTTTGTAGACCAGGCTAGCCTCAAACCCACAAAGATCTACCTGCCTCTGCCTTCTGAGTGCTGGGATTAGTCAAGATGTGTGCTACTACACCTGGCTGTGTGTTAGTAGATCTTTATCAGTCCTGGAAAGTAATCCAAAATGTAGCAGAGATTCTATTTTTTTTGAATTAGTAAAATCAAATTCGTGGGTTCCATGAGACAGCAGCTATTTACCACCTGTCCATTTTGTGTTGGGACTGCCTGGTACTGGGGAAGCCACAGTGAGCAGACCATTTGACCTCACTGTGAGGGGCACAGACGAGGCATGGCTAAGGACCCTGACGGACTGGAGACACTAACGGTCTGGGGGGTTAAGTTGAGGGGTCCAGAGTGGAAGGAGGGCAGGAGAAGCCCCTAAGCAGAGTCTGAGGCAAATCCTAAACCGTGCTGCATGGGCAGGAGAGAGGTATAGAGCAAGATCCCCTTTGGAGTACAGTTGCCTTCATCCAGTCCTACAAACTATCAGACTTCACTCAACCAGAAAATGCCAGGAACTTAAGTCAGTGACAGCAAACCTTTGACAGCGCTGGTCCTGCCTCTTTAGAAATGCTCTCTCGAAATGGTCTCTCAAATTGCCTGCTTTCCCCAGATTTCCTTAGTCTTTTTCTTAGCACTTGCCTCTTAGTCTGTAGACTGGCATTTCTCAACTCTAGGTCAAGACATAGTCAGCAAACAAAACTAAATAGTCAAGACATAGTCAGTATAACAAAAACTAAATCAACTCCACCCGGCAAAGGCTTGCTTTCTCAGCACTCACTTCCTGGAAGGCGGAATGCTAAATGACAGACTCTCAGTCTTCCTGAGGGACTGTGTTACCAACACTCAGGCCCCGTTAGAAGAAGCGCGAAGAAATAAGACATTTTAAATGCTCTCTTGATGATTGTGGGGGAAAGAACCTCCGTACCACATTCCTCATTGACAGGAGTAGCTTGGCCTCTGTACCTGGGCTGGGTGCCAGGCAGTGTGGTCTCGGAACCCTTGTACTATTGATTTCCCACCCCAGGTATGGCCTTTGGCTTAGTCCAGTGGTCAGAGCGGCTTTCTCTATCCCCCAGTGGATGTTTGAGGTGGCCTTTCCTTCCTGGCTCTGTCTGGCTGATTCTTAAGGAGTTGATCAGCCTCCTTCTGGTTCATTGCCGGGAAGGAGGAAGTGAGGACTGTGTAATCTTGCTTTTGGGCCTCTGATCACTGTGCTGTGTGAAGAAGTGACAGCGCACTGATGCTCGAGGGAGCGTTCTGCGCAGCTGTCATGTAGATAGGCTTTCTTCTTGGGGAGGTAGCCATTCCATTCCATTCCTGCAGTTTTAGATATTCGTCAGCTTATTTATACAGATGTTTGGATGTCAGGGAAATGACAGTAAAGTTGAGTAGGTCTAACCCCTCCCCCACACACACACACACAAGAAGAGAAGCTTTAATTTCTCTAAGAAGCAATTCGTCTTGATCATAGACTCAGTGAACCTTTCAAAGCTTTTCCTACTGTGACTGTCATATACCTAATTCCAAACATGTCCAGGCAAAGTGAATGCTGGCATGGCAGGTGTGAGTCTGATTGCCTATTCATCGTGTTCCTGGGTGGCAGCTCCTCTTCAGGCTCGGCCCCTTGCCATCATCTAATCATTTGTGGTTGTTTTTTGTTTACACGTGTAGGTGATGATATTTGAACTAGCACACCACGTGCAGTCATTTCTCAGTGAGCATAACAAGCCCCCTCCAAAGTCTTTCCATGAAGAGATGCTGGAAAGGCAGGCTCAGGAGAAACAGCAGAGGTTGCTAGAGGCCAGGCGGAAGGAGGAGGAGGAGGTAAGAAACGGCTGTTGGTGCTGGCCCGTCTGGAGGCCTCAGGCGTCCGCACGCGTTCATGAATCTACTCCATCTCTGCCTGTGAATGTGTCTGTGAGTTTGGTCAGCATTTGATTGAAGAAATGTGCATTCGTGTGAGAGAAATCCCGACAAGTTCACTGAGCATCATTACCCGGCTCCCTCCTTGTAGCCATCTCTGCTGCCCTGAGAGCCCTTCTCCTGGTCTTTAAGGAGGACAGGGGACAAAGAGATAAGGGTCGTGTGACTGGGCTTCCTGTGTCTCTAAGTCTGCCAAACTGTACTGGAGTTCACTGAATCTGGAAACTGTTTTCCTCTGACTGAGAGATGTGTCTAACGCCCAGTGAGTAGAAGAGCCAAGAGTTAAACTGACGTTCATGTTCACTAAACATCTCTATTCTTCCTTTAATTTGTCCTGAGCAGGAACTGTTTCCTGCCTCTAAAAATCCTTAAGTTGAAGATGTCTTATACCCTGGATTTCCTTCTGGATTTTATTTTAAATTGTTTTCTGTTTAGCCAATTGATCGACTTAGCGAGAACTTAGGTGGGTGCAGGTTATAGAAAGAGGCATTTCCCTAACACATTAACAGCCAGTCCTCATTCAGTCATCTGTAGGATTCCTTTTGAGTATGTTTTAATTGCTGACCTGTGCTAGAGCCTACTGGTAAATTATTATTTCATCTGGTTTTCTCTTGAGTCTTCATATACTCTGAAGTTTTGTATCTTTGAATCCTTGTAATATTTGACAGGCCAGCCTACCCTTCCCCATCTTCATCTTCCATAGTTTTTCAGCCATTGGCTTGCCTTCTTATTCCCCAGTTTCCTCTCCTCTCCCTCTCTCTCTCTTTTCTTATTCTTTTTTTTTTTTTTTTTTGGTTTTTCAATATGGGGTTTCTCTGTGTAGCTTTGCGCCTTTCCTGGAACTCACTCTGTAGCCCAGACTGGCCTCGAACTCACAGAGATCCACCTGGCTCTGCCTCCCAAGTGCTGGGATTAAAGGCGTGCGCCACCACCGCCCAGCATCCTCTCCCTCTCTTGCCTCTTCTCTTTTTCCTTTCTTTCCTTTTCCTGAGGCAGGGTCTCACTGTGTAGCCCAGTGTGAGTACCACAGGCATGTGCCACATACCTGGTTTTACAGTGAACTATGAGATTGTTTCTTCAGATTCAACAAAACATATAGGCCTCCTGAGATTTTGATTGAAATTGGAGGAAGTTTTCATATTCATTCAGGAAGAATTGGTATCTTCTCCCCACTAGACTTCCTATCTAGAACTGGATTTATTTCTATCTCTTGGTAAGAAAGTCCGGTTTTCTTGCTAGAGCTATTACTACTGGGACTTCTAAGACTTGGATTTTCCCCTCTTTAACTCGTCATATGTTTCATGGTGACATGTTTATACATTCTTGGTCATACTCACCACTCCTGCTACCCTCTCCTACCCCTCCCTTTCTCCATCCTCTGGCTCCTTCCTTTTCCCAAACAGCCCCTTCCTGCTTTAGATTCTTGTGCCTGGTTCTTGTTCCTGCCTCGGTTTCTCGATCCTGCTAACACTCTGTGTGTTGCATCTACAGAAGGCTCTAATGTTTGACTGAGCAGGCCTCCCCTTCTCCATCTCCCTTTTCTGTTGAGAAGGCTCTCATCCACTGTTGCTTAGCTCCCACTAAAGTGTGTCTAGTCACCATTTAGAGTGAATATTTGTTCATCATTAGAAGTTAGTGCGTGTTTAACTAACAGTCTTCTTTGGTGTACTGCTGTAGCTACTGTAAGTATAGGTTATGTCCCCACATTTTATATTATTATTATTAATGTTTCTGATGAATTCCTTAATAGTTTTGATGTAATTTAGAGTTGTGAGAACTAAGGAAAGCTGATGAAGATTGAAATACTACTTCTAATACTTAAAGGGATGATGGAAAAGGCAGATTGAGGTCATGGGGAATAGACATGGAGCCCGGGCCTCACCACCCCAGGCCTAGGCTCTGAGGACATCCAGCTCCCATCATGCCTGTCCCTGCACACAGGCAGAGGGCAACGCTAGAGAAGTGGAAAAGAACACAGACTTACACCCACAGGGAAGCCAGCTTCCCAGGGACGCTGGCAGCACAGAGGAGGCGGGGCTCCTCCAAGCTCCTTGTGTGGATGGCAGGAAACAAGGGCTTTGGGGCATGGAAACTCAAAAGCTGTGTGATTCCTTGAGTGCCTTTCAGAGATTGGTGTCTGACCTGGTCTGATTTGTTTCAGCAACGGGAAATCCTCCACGAAATTCAGAGAAGGAAAGAGGAGATCAAAGAGGAGAAGAGGAGGAAGGAGATGGCTAAGCAGGTGCCGTCCGTTCTGTGCGAAGGGTTTGCATTTCCTCCTGCACAGTGTCTCCATCTCCCTTGGAGACACTCTGCCCTCCCGTGCTAAAATCGAAAACTTTCGTTCCTTACGGTTTTGGCTGTTTGTTTTGTTTTCTTATTTGTGGTGGAGGGGCTTGAGACAGGCTCTTACTATGAACCTGAGGCTGGCTTTGAACTCATAATATTTCATAGGCTAGCCTGTACTCATGACAGTTTTCTACCTCAGCCTCCCTAACTCTGAGAGCATGCACATAAGCACTGTGCTCTGTTAATTGTGTATTTTTAGATTTCCCAAAGAGGTGACAAAATTCAGTGTTGTATATTGTCTGTAAATGATTACAGTAATTTATCAAATGGGTCCAAAGAGGAGATTGGAGTTTTGTTAATTATCCTGGAATAGAATTTTTATTAAACAAACAAACAAAACAGTTTGTTCTTATAAAGAGCGAGTGGAAACCTTACACTCCTGCCTGAAACTTAATTTGGTGGTAGAAAGGATGATTCACTAGCAAATTAAAAAAGAACAAACAGCTGATGTGATGGGGGCACTCCTGACTGTCCTTCAGATAGTCTGCTGCGAGGGTCCCATGCAGCAGGGACCTTATTCAAGCTTTTATTTTCCACTGCCTACTGTGACTTTAGAGAAGACACTTTTGGTGACTGTCTTTTCTCATGTTAAAAACAAAAGGTCTGTAGTGCTGACAGCCCTGGGTAATGCCGCATACAAATCTGATTTTCTGTTGCCTCCAGCCCTCACATCTTGCCTCTGGGCTGCCTCCCAGCAGCCATTCTTAGTTTTTGGGGTTTGTTTTTGTTTTGTTTTTTTTTAAACCACCCATCTCTGATCCTCTCCTCTAGCCCTGTCTCCCTAACTTTCCATGAAGAGTCTTAAGATCTTTCACATATAAAAATCTCATTCTCATTCTCTCTCTCTCTCTCTCTCTCTCTCTCTCTATATATATATATATATATATATATATATATATACACATATATAAATATATATATACATTTGTTTGTTTGTTTGTTTTGTTTTTGGAGACAGGGTTTCTCCATGTAGTTTTGGTGTCTGTCCTGGATCTTGCTCTGTAGACCAGGCTGGCCTCAAACTCACAGAGAAATGCCAGGCTCTGCCTCTCAAGTGCTGGGATTAAAGGTGTGCACCCCGCCGCCTGGCCTAAAACTCTCATTCTCTTAAAGCTGTGATCTGGACTTCACTTCATGATCCAGGGTCAGCTTGTGGTGATGTACTCTGTTAGATGTATGTGCACACGCTCTTGTGTGCACACGCTCTTGTGTGTACACGTGGAGGATGGGGTCCACTTAGCTTTCTCAGTTGTTTGCCGTCTCGGATCTTTTTTTTTTTTTTTTTTTTTTTTTTTATGAGTAGCATGTTTTGTGTGCACACATGTCCATGTGCCACAAGTGTACAGTTTCAGAAGAGGGCATCAGATCCTGTGGAATTAGAGTTACAGACAGTTGTGAGTTGCTGTGTGGGTGCTGGGAATCTAACCCAGGTCCTCTGGAAGAACAGCCAGTCCTCTGCACCGTCTCTCTAGCCCCTTGACCTTCTTTTTTGAGACAGAGTCTCTTACTGAATTTAGCTATCTAGACTGGCTGGCCAATGAGGCTCTGGGGTTCTCCTGATTCTGCTTCCCTGGTGGCACACCCCACCACATCCAGCTCCTTGTACTTGCTTGTCCAGCCAACCCCCTGGTGCATGTTACCTTTCTTAAGTTGAGTCTGTTACACTGTAAGCTCTGATTTTGTCAACTGGACAACCCGAACCCACTAGGAAGAAAGTCTTAGAAGAGATTGTATACATTAGGTTTGGCCTGTGGGGGGTTGTCTGGATTGCCAAAGACCCAGCCCACTGTAAGAGGCATAATTCCCTGGTTTTGGGCCCTGGGCTATTGTTAATCCCAACGGTTAGAATAAGACCACTATCATGATTTGAGTCAAATTTGAAGCAAGCTTGATTTGTATTGGGGTGCACCCAAGAGCTGGCTAGCGACTGCCTCCTAAGTCAGATTAAAGAGAGCAGCCCCAATCCACTTCTTGGGCCCCTTTTAAGGAGTAAAATCACGAGCAATTTTACCAAGAGAGACGATGGGGCAATTAGGAAATACAAAAACCTTAAAAACCATCATGTGGTGGGGAAACTCAGGTCCCAGGAGACAGAGCTACTCAACTCTCACAGTAAATAGAAGCTTATTTTTAAAAATACAGTGCAATGGCTCCTGCCTTCAGAATGGAGTCGAGCAGGTTCCTCAGCATAAGAGCAAGCTAGCCGGGTATGAGGCACGCTAACATCCATTTCTCTCTGCTCCTGACTGTAGATGGATGTGACCAGCTGCCTCAAGCTCCTGCCACTGTGACTCCCCACAGTGGTGGACTGTGACCAGAATTGTGAGCTAAAATAAACCCTTTTCCCCCTAAGTTGCTTCTTGACAGTAGTTTAGCACAGCGACAGGAAGGAAACTAAAACATCCGATCAAATAAAATGTTTCTTCTGTACTGAGCGGGTGATTCCATATCATGCTTATCATGTGGGTCTCACTCTCCCTTTTCTAGGAACGTTTGGAAATTACTAGTTTGCCAAACCAGGATCCTGTCTCTAAGAGAGACCCAGCAGGACACAGAGCAGCTGCCCTTCTCCACGGAGGCTCTCCCGACTTTGTAGGAAATGGTAAAGCCCGGGCAAACTCCTCAGGAAGGTCCAGGTCAGTCCCTCCGACTTCTCGTGTGAGGGGGTGAAAGATGTAGAAGGAGAAAAATGACCGGCAGTGAACGTGGCTGGAATGTTCAGATAGAAATCTTAATACATTATTTAGCACTTTTATCACAGTCTGTTAGCTAGTTATATGAAACCAAGTTCTTATTGAACACTTTCTAAGTAACTTCCCATATTTGTTTTTGTGGCTAAGTACTCTACCACTGAGCTGTACTTCCAACCCTCTTTTCATCGTGTTTTGAAGCAAATCTTACTTACAGCCCAGGTTGACCTCAAACTTGTGATCCTCTTGCCTCAACCTGCTGCTTGGCTCCAGGTACCTAGTGGAGCCAGTTACACAGCCCGTCCCCTTTAGACCAGCCTGTGACACTCCAGTCTCACCCTCAGTGCAGTTTTATTTGACTTGTAATGATTTAAAGATTTTATCTTCTGAATCATCACCATCCACTCAAATTTCATGTTTCGTGCTGTATGTGTTTGAGCCTGTAATTTTTTTGTGGTGGTGGTGGGGGAGACAGGTTCTCATAGAACTTGGCCTGATCTCACTCAAACTTGCTATGTACTAAGGATAACCTTGAACTTCCAGCCCTCCACCCTCTGCCTTCTAAGTGCTGGGATTGCAGTGTGCCTGGTTTACTGGGTCCTGGGGGTTGAATCCAGGGCCTTGTGCATGCTGGGTAAGCACTCCATCAACTGAGCTACATGGCCAGCTGTAATTAGATATAAACACAGACAGATGTGTAGGGTTTTCCAAAGTGGGCATAGTATAGAATACCCATTCCAAAAGTAGGGAGCTCCACCCTATAAGCTGGGCTCCTGGGTTCTGTCACCAGAGGTCACAGAAAGAACACTGCTTTCTCCATGTCCTGTCCTACTTAAAGATTTTCTCTGTCCATGTGGCCCCCTGAAAACTAGAAAGGAATTTGAATGCAGAAGCCATGAGTGGAGAGGTTATTAAATATTATAGGTTCTTCAGCTCACTTTTAATTAAAGTTTTATTTTTATTGTGAATGTGTGTAGGGGTGTGTGTGTGCAAACGTGCTTGCATACGGACATCAAAGGCTAACCTGTGGCAGTCAGTCCTCCCCTTCTACCACACAGATATGCAGATTGAAGTTGTCAGGCATGGTGGCAAATGCCTTTACCCACTGGGCCATCCTACTGGCCCTCATTTTATGTTCAGTTATTAAGAACTTACATTCCTAATGTAGTCCCTAAAATAGAGTTGCATTAGGTTCTCTGTCCTTCGTGAGACCTGATCATTAGCATTTGGCTGTTTTGTTTGAAACTACCTTCGTCTTATTAGGCTCAATACTGCCCCAGCTACACAGCAAAGCTACTAACGTAAGTGATGTTTCCCCAAACTTTGAGCCCTCCATAACCAGAGCAGACCCTAGACTGATGTCACTGTCTGCAGATGCTGCTGGCCTCATGGAGGTGGTGTCAGTGAGAGTTCAGAAGCTGCTGCTGTCTTGTGGGCAGAGTGGGTCCTGAAAGGTTCTTCTAGCCTGGTTTTGCATGCATCCCGAGTAAACAGTAGGCATTGCTGGCTGGCTTTTGCATCTTTACTCCTTCTTTTAAATTCTGTTCATTCCATAATTGTTTTCAATGTCAGTTTCTCCTGGTTGGCATGTGCCATACTTACTATTTGATTGACACTTGCACTTTTAAAATCATCTCCACTTATCCTTTAGTCCTGATTACCCTCTTAACACTTTTATCGTATGTATGTATGTATGTGTGTGTTTATTCATGTCATTCAACTTATTTGTTGTGGTGCTGGGGATGAAACTCAGAGCCTTGTACATACTAGGCAAGTGCTCTTCCATTAAGCTACATCTGCAGCCCTAACACTGTTGCAGTGGTCAATTTTTTTTTCAGTTCTTTGAGAATTTCATACAGTGTGTTTTATCAGCCCCCCCCTCCCAAATTCAACCCCTACTTCCTCCCCACCCAACTTTGTGTCCTCCTTTTTTGTGTCCTCTGTTTTTTCAATCTGTCAGGTCCAGTTTGTGCTGCTCATGTGTTCTTGGAAGTATGGTTTCCACTGGAGCGTGGCCTATGTACCAAGGGTTAAGCTCTTAAAGAAAACTGACCTTCTTTAGTTGCTAGTAATGACTCAGCTAGGGGTGGAGCTGCATGTCACCTCCCCTTTCTGTGCTGGGATTTAGCCTGGCTTGAGGTTGCACAGCTTTTGTGCACGCCGTCACAATCACTGTGAGTTTACATGTTCAGCTGCCCTGTTGTATCCAGAGTACTGTTTCCTTGTATCCATTCACCACATCCCCCTTCTCTTCTACAACGATCCCTGAGCCTTAGGAGGAGGAGAATGGGATAGAGATGTCCAGTTAGGGCTGAGCCTTCCATAGTCTCTAATGCTCTGTACCGTGGCCAGTTGTCTCTGTGTTCTCCACTGCAATCTCTGATGAGGCTTGAGAAATGCACTAATCTGGGTACAGCGATGTCAATAGGAATTAGTTTAATACAATGTCCGTTTAGCTAAATCATAGCAGTAAGTTCTCTTCTAGGGTCTGGGACCTATCTAGCCACAGGTTCTTGGGCCAACAATGATGCCAGGTATGGGTTTCATCTTGTGGAGTGGGACTTAAATCCAGTCAGAGTGGTTGGTGACTTCCATGCTGTTCATGCCACTGTTACACCAGTAGCCGCACCTTGTCGGGGCTGACCTTACTGTAGCTCATGGGGTTCACAGCTGGGCAAGGTCAACGATTACGTCACCCTCTTGTAGTCCTTCTAGTACTCTGAAATTCAGCTGGTAGGGATGCAGCTTACAGGTCAGTACCAGCTTGATATCTCCACGTTCTGTGACTCAAGTATGTGGTGATGAATATTCTAAAACACCTTCAAACCTGTCCGATGAAGGACATTGGGATGGCCTGGACTAAAAGGACTGTGTAGCACCAGCTTCTGGCAGGGGCAGAGCTCAAACCGAGGGCTTCTGAATTCCTGTGTGAGTCTGTCATTGGCTTTGAAACTTTGTGTCCTTTTCTCTGCAAACCTGTGTGCTCCTCTTTGCACAAGAAGAAACCTAAACAGAACTACAATGTACTGGATATGCCCCAGCGTTTAGAACATGTAGGACATGTGTGGTGTAAGAGACCTATATGGAAAGAGGTCTCGGAAGGGCACAAATTGCAGATAAGGAAGCAGAGTCACTGGGTATGACTGAGCAGTGTTTGTATCTGGGAAAAGTTGGAGATGTCCAAACAGGACAGGGAGCTAGTGAGAGATGAGGGGGATGTAGGACTAGTGAAAGCCAGTAAGTGACCATGCCACCAACCAAAGTCAAAGAACCACAGGAAAATAAAACTGAATTTGACAGCGGAGGAAGACGATGCTGGTTGATTGTGGTTGCAGTGGTATGAGGAGTGAATGGGTGGTGGCTGCAGGGAAGACAGCAAGGGCATTGTTTGAATAGGAAGAGCCAAGCTAAGTGTGTGGAGAGTGCAGCCCAAGAGGGCAGTGTGGGGGTGAGAGGAGAGAGTGAGCATTCAGGATAGAAGGACTAGCTGATGGACCAAGATTTCAGACAGGACTATAGGGAATGGAACTGAGGCGTTGTCTACAGTCTGTCCTCAGTGTTGACTGCTGTCAGCGCCAGCTTTTTTTGTGGGTGGGACCCTAGGGATCGTGGATTTCCCTCTGTGCTCCTTGTTTTCAGCAAAAGTATCACAGGTTGTGTTTAGCCTAAGAGATCTCTTTAGAGATCTGCTGCAGATGTCATCAGAGGTTTCTAATGAGTGTCCAAGCATTTATGAGCTCTTTCCTTCACTGCTTGACTGTAACCCTGTCCCCCAACTTTTAAACTACTTTTACATTCAAGTTTCCCAGCTTGTGCTCCCCACCCATGGTAGAGGAAGGAAAGGAGAGGAGATATGAGGGCAGGGGAGAGATAACAGGAAAAAGAAACAGAAAATAGAGAGCTTAGTATTTTATGACAGTCATGGAGGGAATGATAGATAGGGAGTGTCTATCAAAGGCAGAGGGGGAGGCCCAGACTGGAACTTTGAGGACTCTGAGCCCCTGCTCTGAGTGTTCTCCAGATGCAACTGTGCCTGGGAATAAAAAGATGGGGGATCTTTGAGGGACGAATATAAACTGCTACATCCAGTTGAACTTCTACAGCTATGGACGGCCAGTTGAACTTCCTATGATAATGAAATGTTCTGTGTCTCTACTGTCCATACAGTAGCCACCCAGCTCCAGGTGATTAAGGGCATAAGAACTTAACTTATTTTATTATTTTTTTCGTGTGTGGTATGTGTGGGTGCCCTGTGCTTGTGTGGAGGTCAACTTTGTAGAGTTGGTTTTCTCCTTCTGTGTTCTAGGGATCAAACTCAGGTCATCAAGCTTTGAGATAATCATCTTTACTTACTGAGCCATCTTGCTGGGTCAAGATCTGAATTATAATTTCACTTTGAATGGCGTTGATGACATTCCTGTGTGAAAGGGAACAGTGGGAGGTGGGCAGTAAATAGTTTCCCATTAGAGCCTTCAGCTCCATCCCTAGTAGACACAGACTGCACTGAAGAGCCTAATAATTAGGAGGAATGGAGAGGCAAGAATTTCCTATGTGAATTATAAGTTAAAGAAAAAAAAAAAACATTGTCCAAATTTATTTTTAAGGCGAGAACGTCAATATTCTGTCTGTAGTGGTGAAGCCTCTCCCGGCTCGTGTGAAATGCTGTATTTCTGTGTGGGTAGCCCTGATCAGCTCATGGTGCACAAAGGGAAATGTGTTGGTGAGTAAACTAGACAAGTTCATTAAATTTGTTTAGTGACAAAAGTTAATCCTATGTAACAGAGCAGACTGGAGACTGACATCTACACCAGCATAGTCCAAGGAGGAAGAACCCCCTCCCCAGCAGGAAGCTGCAGTTCTGCTCCCATTCCTCATGCCTGGGATGAGAAGCTACTCAGCTCCTCTAATGTAACATGGAAGTAAAACCATGCTCTTGGAAATATATAGGGGACAAATAGTCCTAAATGTTGCATCATGTGCATCTGGTACTGATAAAATGTGTATAAATAAAATGAGCCCTGATACGTGTGATCTTTAATAACCAAATCACTGCTTTCCCTTTACGGTGCTGGGGGTTGAACCAAGATCCTGTGCATGCTGAGCCAGTACTCAACCACTGAGTCACATCCCTGGCCCTATCTCCTCATCTCAAGTTACTATCCATCTGCCTGGCATTTTCCTACATGGCACATTGTACCTGGCCAGAAAAAAACACTTTATTTTCTCTACATCTTATTTATCAGTTGTCTCTGGTGGCTACTTGGAATGAACCTTTCTCTGCAAGTCAGGATTTTAATTTTTTCTCTAATCCAGTTTTCTGTATTGACTTTTGCAGCCATATAGACAAGCTGCTAGGGCTTGCTTTCAGGTAGTGAATTTAACAATTAACTTTTATCTTCAATCCTATAAATATTCTTGCCAGAATCAATGGACAGAATATCAAAACTCAAGTTTGCTTGCTTGTAGCATCTTTGTCTTCATTTCAAGGTGGTACGAATAAGCCGGGGAACAGCTAATGAGTGGACAGCAGCTGGAGAGGAGGAAACCGACATCTGGAGAGTCTGTCATCTGGCCCCTCACCCTGGCTACTGGGATAGCAGCCTAGACAGACAGGACTCTGCAGACACAGACGGGGCTGACATACTCAAAACAGCCGCTAGGCAGGGTCAAGACCATGGTGGAGGTGGCTGGCCTTGGACTTGAGACTGCCCTTGACTCAGACATTTCATGTTCATGAACTATCAACATGAAACTCCCTGCTTTAATAATCTGGGAAGGCAAAGTACTCCAAATCTTAGTCTCACTGGTGCTTATTAGTTAGTCACCTTCAGTGATTTTATCAGGAGACACATTTTAACTATCAAAAGTAAATTATTTTCTCACAATGGGTCTGGCATTGTAAATAGTCCCTAATTTTGTATAAAGATTTTTTTATAACCATCAACTAATATTTTTTTATTTTGAAAAGCAACAGATTAGTGTTTGTTTTTGAATTTAAAGTTGGTGGAGCTAGAGAATAGAGAGTGGTTTATGGCTGTGGCTGAGGCCCTGACTCACCTGGATAAGTGAGTTGCTGGTGGGTGACAGCTTCAGTCAGTGCCCTGCCAACACTTCTTCAGCTCTGTCTTGTTATCCTAACAAGATTCCTTGGGTTGCCTCCACCAAGAAAAAGGTGCTAGGAGGGTAGCAAAATGAAATTATAATATAAAATCCCTAGCAATTATGGAATGTCTCCACAGTGCCAGCGAGGTAGCTTAGTGGATAGGGGCACTTACCTGGCATTGTAAGTTTGGTACCCAGAAACCACGTGGTAGAAAGAAAGAAGTGACTCCCGGAAGTTGTGTTCTCATCCCCATACATATATGTGTACATGCATGCACATACAATAAATAAATGTTTTATTTATATATGCATATATCCATATGCGACAGTGCACTGGTCAACACACAAATTGAATGAGACCTCATGTGAATCATGTCATCCTCCCATAAACTTAGTGTCACTGTCTCCAATGAACTGCTCAATACATGTTTTTAAAGTTGCTTTCTTTACTTGACAAGTTTCCAAACATTGGATTTTCCCTCTTAGGCTAAGACTTTTAGGAGTCATTATGACTTGCAAATAATTAGATTATTGTAATTAAAATCTCTAAATTGCCAGAATTTCCCTGAAGTAAAAGCTGCCTTGTCAAATGCAGAGTCTAGGTAAGCTAATTCAGCCATAATTCTCCAAAGCACTTTTGCTAAAACTGTCTTCCAGATGCAGGTTATTTCTGCTTCTGAGTTTTCAAATGAAAACATAATTATCAGTGGCTTTTAAATGATTTTTCTTCATTTGGAAAGTGAATTAATGTCCTGAAAAAAATAGTCTCTTTTTACTAAGAGGAAAGGATTAGGCTGAGGAGATAGCTGGACAGTAAAGTAGTTTGCAAGAAGACCTGACTTCAACCCCAGAACTGACACTGCAAATAATAAAAGAAAGCTAAGCACGGTGGCACGTACTTGTAATACAGGTGCTGGGGAGGTGGGCAGATGCTTTTCTTTTTTTTTTAAGGTTTATTTATTTATTTTATGTGCATTGGTGTTTTGCCTGCATGTATGCCTGTGTGAGGGTGTTGGATCCCCTGGAACTGGAGTTGCAGACAGTTATGAGCTGCCATGTGGGTGCTGGGAACTGAATCTGTGTCTTGTGGAAGAGCAGCCAGTGCTCTTAACCGCTGAGCCATCTCTCCAGCCCTAGGTGGCAGATTCCTGGGGCTCACTGGCCGGCCACTGGGTGACTTTCAGGCCAGTGAGAGACCCACACACGTGCACACGCACTTGCACACACATTTACAGAAAATGGGCAATGACCTTTTTTCTGTCTTTCTGCAGGCAGTGATGAGCAACTGGGGAAGGTGGTGTACAATGCTTTGGAAACAGCCACGGGCAGCTTTGTCGTGTTGTATGAGTGGGTCCTTCAGTGGCAGAAAAAGATGGGCCCGTTCCTTACCAGTCAAGAAAGAGAGAAGATCGATAAGTGCAAAAGGCAGGTAGGTAGCCGCCATGATAGTACACACCTGGAATGCCCAGGGCTGGCCAAAGGCCTCACCTCAAGCTGTGAACGATGAAGCAAAAAGCCTGTGTTCCGTTGGCTCCCACGGATGGTCCACAGAGTGTGAGGACCACGGGAGACCCACACCTCCACCAGGCCTCCGCCCTGCTCCCACCTCTAACCGGTCACAGCCGTGTGCCCTCCTGTCTCAGCCCCTGTGACTTCGGCCTGCCTGAGATCAATTACCTCTTCATAGCTGTGCCGTTTACAATCACTTCTTATTATTCGCTCTTTTAAAATGCTGCTTTAAAACTGAATCTTGAGGGTTCAAGGTTTTCTTTTGTTTTTGTGCGGTGCTGGGAATGAGAAAAGAATTTTACGTGCGTATATGATGCTGAACTCAGGGTAGCATTTAATATTGTATGTTGTCTTTACTTAATGAAGAGGTTAGTAAACAACCAAAGCAGGAGAATTCTGAAGCACACCAAAATCAGTAGTTATTTTTGGATGGTGATCATATAAATAAGTTTGAGTGTTTTTCCCTCTGTGTCTTAGTTTGGGTTTTCTATTGCTGTGAAGAGACACCATGACCACAGCAACTCTTATAAAGAAAACGCTTAATTGAGGGGGGGCTCGCTTACAGTTTCAGAGGTTCAGTCTTTTATGATCATGAAGGGGTGCATGGCAGCATGCAGGCAGACATGGTGCTGGAGCTGAGAGTGCTCCATCTTGCAGGCAACAGGAAGTCAACTGCCTGTCACACTGAGGGAAACTTGAGAAAAAGAGACCTCAAAGCCCGCCCCCACGGTGACACACTTCCTCCCACAAGGCCACACCTCCTTCTAGTGCCATCCCTTTGGGGGCCATTTTATTTCAAACCACCACAGTGGAGATATATATATATTTCCTTTTTGCAGTGCTGGGAATTAAATTTACGGTCTCCTGCCTGCTGGATAGATGCTCTACCACTGAGATTTTAAATTTTTTACAATAACCCTTAGTATAATCAGAAAGTGCTATCTTAGAAATGATGTTTCTTTTCTTTCTTTTTTTTTCTGCTAGCTATATCATCCAAAAAATAAATAAAATTGATTTTAAAAGCCCCTCGGCAATTTTTATGGTATTTGGACACTCAGTTTTGACATTGAAGTTAATAATTAGCTAAATTATCAGTTAGCTTGATTCACCAGTTTAGGGGAAGATTCAGGTCATGGCATCTTGTTTTCCTGTCTTTGAAAGTATATTTTCTATCTCACTCCTTCATTTTGAAGTGAAACACAAGTTAATGCCATTTGCCTAATACTCTTCTCAGATTCAAGGAGCAGAAACAGAATTCAGCTCCCTGGTGAAACTGAGCCATCCAAATATTGTACGCTACTTTGCAATGAACTCCAGGGAGCAGGAGGACTCCATCGTGGTAGACATCTTGGCAGAGCACATCAGTGGGATCTCTCTTGCTGTACACCTGAGCCACTCCGGCCCAATCCCTGTGCACCAGCTGCGCAAGTACACAGCTCAGCTCCTGGCAGGCCTGGATTACCTGCACAGCAACTCCGTGGTGCACAAGGTTCTGAGCGCATCCAGTGTCTGGGTAGATGCTGAGGGCACTGTAAAGATAACGGACTACAGCATCTCTAAGCGTCTGGCAGACATTTGCAAGGAGGATGTTTTTGAGCAAACTCGAGTTCGATTTAGTGACAGTGCCCTGCCTTATAAAACAGGAAAGAAAGGGGATGTATGGCGTCTTGGCCTTCTGCTGCTGTCTCTTAGCCAAGGACAGGAGTGTGGGGAGTACCCCGTGACCATCCCCAGTGACTTACCAGCTGACTTCCAAGATTTCCTGAAGAAGTGAGTATCACTGACTGCTCAGTTGCACTTTTCTTCTGTGCGTCTAAGGAATGGGGAAGCCAAGACTTGAGGAGAGGAGCCAGGGTGAACTCCTTTCCCAGGCTCGTGTGTTCTGTTTGCCAGGGTGAACTCCTTTCCCGGGCTCGTGTGTTCTGTTTCCTCGTCACGGTCTTCCACATTCTCCTAAACCCACTTGAGCTTAATAATTGATTCTCAACCTATTTTGGGGAGACTGCATGGAATACTCTAGAATTTTTCCCCATTCCTGTCTATCGCACAAGGGTTGGCAGTAGTGAGAGAGAGACGCCCTGGGTGTTCATATGATAGACCTTCTCCGGCCACTTTGCTGCTGAATCCTAAGGGACCAAAGAGGAGGCCTCAGGAAACCAGTTGAGAAGTCTGGTTCTGCCCTCTTTCTTTCTGACTACTCCTCTCCAGTGGCTCTCTCCCTCAGCCAGGTCAGAGGATCAAATGACCACCTGTTTCAGCCAGAGGATTAACCGTATTTGTGACTCACAGGTACATAATTATTACAAAGCCAGCTTTAAAAAATGTGTGTGTGTGTGTGTGTGTGTGTGTGTGTGTGTGTGTGTGTGTCTGTCTGTCTGTCTGTCTGTGTGTCCCGTGTCTTTGAGAACAAGAACCCACTGACATTACATGTGGAGGTCAGGGAACTGTCTGGAGTCTGCTCTCCTTCCACGGTGGCTCTAGGGATCGAACTCAGGTTGTCAAATCTTCAGGCTTGTGGGGCAAGCACTTTCTCCCACTGCCGTCTCACTGGCCCAAAGCCAGGCTCTGTCTAGCTGAAGAGGATCCTTACTACAAAGGCTTTCCTCGGACCTAGAGTATTTGTCCAGGTCTTCCCCCTCCGTGTTTTCTACCCTAACCCTGACTGTTCTCAGTCTAAGCCAGTGCTACCTTCTCAGTTTATAACCAGAGGAGGAGTGCCCTTCAGTGTGGGTTTTGCCAGCACTCCCCTGGTCCAGCCTCATAGACCGAATGTGACATTGGAGCTGTGTTCATTTATGCAGTACACTCTATAAACCACCTGGCTGTGCCCTGTTATCAAGCAACAGGTAACATTTAAACAAGGGTGTTGATATGTCACAAAAAGTAGCCACAGTCAGTCATTCCTGTGAGGAAAGGGGCCAACTTTGATTCTGTATGCAACATTCTCTCCTTAGAGTATATAAACTTACGATTTCTAGAGAAATCTCTTATTTCTTTTCAATGAAATAGAACTTTTAAAACCATTTATTTAAATGCACTCCACAATGAGGGTGGCCACAATGACAGATGGGATGTTGAGTTCCTAGTGGAAAATCGTATTTCCATCTTTCCCATGTCACCTTGAGCCCTCTACTCCTGTCTACTGGTCAGGAGTGTTTCAGTCAAGGGCGGCACTAACGGATTCAAAAACAATACAGGAGGTTTACACTAAAGTTGTTTTCACCTCAGTAGCAAGCAGTGGGTCGGAGGATTGAACTCTCCTGGTCCCCCTTATAGAAACAGCTCCTCTGTCACTTCTGGAGTTGAGATCTGAGGTTTATTCTGACTCTCTTAGCAGAACTGTCACCTGAGGTACTGTGTGTGCTCCTCTCTTCTGGGAGGGCTCTGGGGACTGCTTGGTTGGGGTGGACAGCAGTTGGAGTGTGGGGTCATTACCTTTACTCTCCACCCCAGCTAGCAAAGGCCCAGTGGCTCCCACCTGTGATCCCTGCCGTACTTAGTAACACCTTTGGGAGGTCAGCTCTGAGGCAGGTGAGAGCTCAGGAGCTGGAGCCAGATGGCAGATTGGGTCCCACCAACAAGGTCCTGGTAGCTCTGCATATCTGAAAATACAAGTCATTCTCAGGAGCTTTAAACTTTTTCTGATCCACAGCTGTTGTCACATCAGTCACATTAATGTCACAGTTGAGAGAGAGTTGATAGAGCTCTTCAGAAATCTAACACAGCATAGGGGAGGTGTGTGCCTCTGTGTGTGTGTGTGTGTGTGTGTGTGTGTGTGTGTGTGTGTGTGTAGCTGGGAACAATCCCAGCAGTAGGAGAATGTGTAGTAAATAAATTCTGGTAGTTCCCTGGCTGTTTCTGGGGTTAAGTGAGTTGACACCTAGCAAGGGCTGCCACAGGCCCCTGCTGAGTCAGTACTGTAGCTCTCACCACCTCAGCAGTGGCAGCTGCAGAAGGTTCCAGGCCTGCATCCCTTCTGGTTTCAAAGCTGGAGCTAGCGTTGCCTCTGCTGCTGGTGGCCACCAGACTGCCAAAATGATTGATTCCAAGAATGTAACATTTTCAAGTGAGAGCCACTGAAGAGTGCAGTTCGCTCTCAGCAAGCTCTAAACCTTTTCTGATCCAGATGTGCTGTGTCAGTCACATTAATGTCAAGGTAGACTTAGAGGAGACAGTGCACTTAGAACAGTGTGTGTAGGGATGATCAGTACACTGAGTGTGTAAAACTGGAAATAACCCCAACAGAACTAGGACAATATACAAATTAATTCCAGTAGGTCCAAGCTGACATAGGCGTTTGGAAGGATCTTTACTGACACTTGGCCGAAAAGGCCACTTGCAAGTTAAAAACTGATACGTACAAGATAATGTTGTCTAAAAGCTTCAACAATCTCGACAGCATCATGGCTAGGTTGTTGTGCATTTATATATGGAAATAGATAGGAAAGGGTCTATAGTAATACATGTTAAGAGATTGAGAGGAAGGAGAAATCAGAGGCAAGAACTTTGTTTTTGGTTTTTACTTGTTTGTTTTTTTGAGACAGAGTCTCACTTTATATTTCTAACTGGCCTGTAACTTGCTATGTAGACCAGGCTGGCCTTGAACTCACAGAGATTCTTCTGCTCTGCCTCCCAAGTGCTTGGATTAGAGGTGTGCACCATGCCCTACAAGACTAGCTTTTTTTTTTTCTTTTTCTTTTTTTGTCGGATGTGGGTGGCACATGCCTATTTCTTACTTGGGAGAATGAGAAAAGAAGATTGCAAATTCAAGGCCAATCTGGAATATACAGTAGAACCCTGTCTCAGATGTGCAGTAAGGGTGCTAGAGAGACAGCTAGCAGTTGAGAGCACGTGGTGCTCTTACAGAGAACTTGAGTTTGGTTCCAAGATTCACATGGTGGCTCACAACTATCCATACTCCAATTCCAGGGGATCCGGCACCCTCTTAACTTCTCACATGGTGCACATATTTACATGTAGGCAAAAAAAAAATCATATACATAAAATCAAAATAAATCTGAAAATAAAATAAGGCCAGGCATGGTGGTGCACACTTTTAATCTCAGTATTCCGGAGGCAGAGACAGGCAGAACTCTGAGTTCTGGGCCAGCCTGGTCTACAGAGTGAGTTCCAGGTCATAGTGAGTTACGTAGTGAGACCCTGTCTCAAAAGTAAAATAAAATACTTTATAACTTTTGAATAATATTTTTAATATTTGCAAGAATTTTCTCTTACTGGTATAATTGAAATTTATTTTAAACGTAGCAGAAAATATAATCTATACACATGATGTCCTCTTGCCCTTTCCACTCCAGCCTAGTGTTTTACCTTTTCATGATATGACATAGAAACTAAGTTATCCTTCATGATAGCTACCGTTATTACTTCGTATGTGTATGTTCAAAAGCTGGAACTTACAATGACAGTTGATTCTTTAAAATATGTCACTTTAAACAGAGTCAAATGTGGTCAGGGATCCCACTTTGAGAATTCCTGGTATGGCTTTTTGTGATTCATCCAAAGGAAAACAAAACTGACTTGTTGGAACATCAAATGCTAAGTATGTAAGCTTAAGGAATGAATATTGAAGGTGTGTGGTGAAATGTGGGACTTTCCAACAGTGTTGCTCAGTGTATTTCAGGTTCATCAGCATCTGGTTGTTCTCTTTGGAAAACTTAATTTACACCTGGTCCCCAGCAGGCTTAGTTCAACAGGGCAAGTGACCAAGCTGCTAATGGACGTGAAAATCCAGAGCTGGTGTCTGTGGTCTGAGAGCATTTCAAGTCATTCCATGCCGCTGTAGTCGGCACAATGCAGTTCTTTTGTCCTGTTTCTTTTTTTCTCATTTTCTACTTACATCCAGTCTGCTGTGGGACATGCAAACCCTGAAATGGTGTTTACTCATTTAAATTCACTTTTAAGGACATTTTGCTCCATAAGTAACATGAATTTGCTAGTGTGTATTTAAAAAGGAAAGCAGACCGTAGTTGAATGGGGTAGATGAACTAGGAAGGCGTTTATATTATACACTGCTGATTTTCCCTCCCCTACTGAGGTGTGTCTGCCTGGACGACAAGGAAAGATGGAGCCCTCAGCAGTTGCTGAAACACAGCTTTATAAACCCTCAGCCAAAAATGCCCTTAGTGGAGCAGAGTCCTGAAGGTGAGTTCTGCTTGCCTGCCTACCTACCTTTCCGTTTGTTTGTTTGTTTGTTTGTTTGTTTGTTTGTTTTGAAAGGGTCCCACTATGTAGTTCAGGCTAGACCTCTTGGTCTTGCTGCTTCCGCCTCCTGAGTCCTAAGGTTACAGGCATGCCCTACTGTACTTGACTACCATGTACAAGTATTTGCAACATATTATGAAAACGCAAAGCCTGAAGGTGTGAATGTTTGCGTGGATTATTTCTTTTACCAATGCCAGGCTACACATAATCCGCTCTATGCAGGCCTTGTGTGCACAGGACTGCTTTGTGACCCTGATTCTTCAGCTCCTGTCCCTGGAGTGGACATCCTCATCTTACTGTGTCACTCATAGCCATATAACCTCAGAGCTTGGGATGGACCAAGAGACCTGAGTTTGGGTTCTGGCTGTCTAGTTCAGTCTCTTCCTCTCCATCCCTGGTACCCTCTCCTGTACAATAGGCTGACTATATACCCTGCCTACTTTAAAGATTACAAGGTGAGAAAAGATGTCAGAGTACAAGAAGTGCTTTTTCAGACCACTAGCTGGGGCCCCTTCCTCTCATGCTTACGTTGTTGGGTTCTGTGAACTGCCTGTATTTTTTTATTTTATTCTTAATTATGCACATGTGGATGTAGTGCCCAGAGAATCCAGAAGAGGGCATCAGATTCCCTGGAGCTGGAGTTACAGACAGTTGTGAGCTGCCCATCGTGGTGCTGGGAACCAAACTCCAGTCTGCTGTAAAAGCAGTCTGGGCCCTTAACCACTGAGCCATCTCTCTGGCCCAGTCTTCCTGTATTTCTAATGCTTTTGTTTCGTCTTAGATTCTGGGGGACAAGATTATATTGAGACCGTCATTCCCAGCAATCAGCTGCCCAGCGCTGCGTTCTTCAGTGAGACACAGAGACAGTTTTCCCGGTACTTCATCGAGTTTGAAGAATTACAGCTTCTAGGGAAAGGAGCTTTTGGAGCCGTCATCAAGGTGTGACAGAGTTGTCCCCACTCCCCCTTAAAGCCCCTTCTCTTTCATTCCCATGGCCTCCTAGGCTTGGTTTCCATTTTGAGAGTGGAAAGGAAAGTGAGTAAGACCTTGAAGCTGTGAGCACCTCCATCTCCTGGAGTTAAAGCTTGCTTTAATGTTACACTGGATGCATTGAGAATGCACTATTCCTGTGTCCTTGGTTGGCTCAGAACAATGACGTGAAAAATACATGATTATAAGCATCCTGAGTGGTCAAGATCTCTGTGTGAAGAACATTTTGGTGTGCTTTAGTTCAGGAAGGGAATTGTGCTTTCCACTTCCCCCCAGTTTTGGTGGAGTTGCCATAGAGAAAAGGGTTCCAAAGTTAGAACAGAGGTGGCATTCACACTGGGAGATGGTCCTGATGGCTCTCATTTTCTAGCTTACAAAGATGGGAAATTAATGGCGTGTTTTAAGGTGTGCTGCTGTTAGGGCGCTTCATTCTGGTCTGGGGCAAATTTTATTATGTGAATGTAGGAAGAGGCCTCTGCTGTTCTTACATAATTTAAGTATGTTGCAAACCATAGACGATGCAGATCAAAATGTATGAAGAGCAGCTGAGGTGCATGCCATCTTTTACATATGAAGGTGACCGCTAGTGGTGGGACACAGGTGTATTTGATTCTGAGAGAATGAGGAGGAAGGTGTCGCTCTTGTTTATTGGTTGACTTCTATCCGGCTTTTTTGGGCGGGTGTTATTTTGTTTTGTTGGGTTGTGGTTGTTTTTTGTTTGTTTGCTTGCTTGTTTTGAGACAAGGTTTCCTGCAGCCTTGGCTGGCCTCAACTCACAAAGTGGCAGAAGATGACCTTGAACCTCTCATCTTCCTACTTAACACCTGAGTGCTGGGATTTCAGGCCCTTACTTCCCTGTGTTTCAGGCTGTGCTGGGGGTCAAACCCAGGGTTTGCATGTTTGGCATGCACTCTACTAAATGAGCTGGATCCCGTGCAGGTTTTCGAGATAGAGTATTATGTAGTGTAGGCTGTGTTCAAACTCTGTGTGGCCAAGGATGACCTTGAACCCTGGTCCTCTTGCCTCCACCTCCCAAGTGTTGGGATTACAGAAACATGCTGCCACACCCAGCTTGGAAGCACCACTCTTACTGCAGAATATGTCTCAACCAAAACAATTTACCCACAGCGAAAGAGGGGCCGCCTTTAGCAATGCAGGCAGCCCACAAGAAAGCTCACGGTTCTAGGCGGCGTTTAATTCAATGTCTTTTTATTAACTCCATACGTGTCTTTTTTAGATTCTTGAATTTAAAACACTATGGGTGTAGTTTGTTAAACTTCATTTCTTTCTTTTCTTTCTCGACAGGGTCCCTTGTAACTTTCCTTATTTACTTGTTCTTTTTTCTTTTTTTTTTTTTTTTAAGATTTATTATGTATACACATACCAGAAGAGGGCATCAGATCCCATTATAGATGGTTGTGAGCCACCATGTGGTTGCTGGGAATTGAACTCAGGACCTCTGGAAGAGCAGCCACTGCTCTTAACCTCTGAGCCGTCTCTCCAGCCCCCCTTTACATGTTCTTAAAGACAGTTAGTGAGCTGCTATGGCAGGGCGTCTTCCTCCTGTTGGCTCTCACCCCCTTCCCCACATTGCCATCCTGAGTAGTGCAGTCGACTGGCTCCTCACCATTTGTGCACTTGTTCATTTGGACAATGAACTGCTGGGTTTTAATGTATCAGGTCTTAGGTAAAGGAGAAGGCAAACTGGTATAGTTAATTCAGTCAGGCCAGTGAAAACCTCAGGGTAGGGATGGTCTGTAAGCACACTGGCCTTTGAGACTTTTTCTGTTAATTCATTGTGCTCCTATCTTTATTGTCTTATTTTATAAGCATACTTTTGAATCTTAGTTGGGTGACAACATCAGTGGGCGGCACGTGCATAAATGGTCCTCGCTGCTGTTGGTTGAGCACGCCCCTCTAGGGCTGACACAGTGTTCTTCCTCCATATGTTCTCATCTCCTCAGTGACCCCATTCAGGCCAGTAATGAAAGAAAACTGAGTGTCTCTCCCAAACCTACATGGCCTTATACATTCTTTGTAAAATAATTAGCATTTTATTTTAGGTTTGTTAACATTTCTGGAGTTTCATTCATCTTTAGTGACTTTAAGTTTTAAGAAATAAAATCATCAGATGAAAACTTACACTGGCTTTAGAAAATTAATCTTACTTTAAAATGAAAATGTATTTTGATATGTATTTAGCAGTTATGAGAAGAAAAGGGAAGTAATGTCACGAAAAGTGATTAATGGAACTCACTACTTAATGTTAGCCTAAATTTTTTAAAGAAAAGAAAATGTTACACTTATCAATAAAGAAATAAATTATTGAGATAGGCATGGTGCTCCATTCAAAAGGTGGAGGCGGGAGATTACAGAGTCTAAGGTTAGCCTATCTGAATAGGGAGTTTGAGTCCAGCCTGTGCTAATAGGAGACCCTGCCTAAAAAAGAAAGAAAAGTAGTGATTAAAACAGAGGTTATGTGTATTCCAGTAATCCCAGCTCTGAAGCAGGGGGATGTCAAGTTCCAGGCCTGGCTACATAGTGAGATCCTGTCCCCAAGAGATGGAGGAAAGGGAGGGCGAGGAGAAAGGGAAGAAACAAGGAGGCGGAGGTGAAAGTTGTCCCTCCCCAGTGTCCCCAGCGGACCGACCCCACCCCCACCCCCACCCCCACCAGTCTGGATGCCTTGAGCTTTTCCACTAGTTTGGGGGTAACCAAGGCTTTCCTCGGTTTGAATTCAAGCCTTGTGGCTCTCAGCTATTATTGTGGGTTCTCAGAATTCCAGATTTTGCTGGGGAAGAACTAACGGGGCTGGGCCATGTAAATGCCAGTCTAAATGCCAATGTGCAAGGTCCTGGGCCACAAATCTGACCAGGTCCTGTCCCCTACTGCTGGGCAGGTGCAAAACAAGCTGGACGGCTGCTGCTATGCAGTGAAGCGCATCCCAATCAATCCCGCCAGCAGGCACTTCCGCAGGATCAAGGGCGAGGTGACGCTGCTGTCACGCCTGCACCATGAGAACATTGTGCGCTACTACAACGCCTGGATCGAGCGGCATGAGCGCCCTGCGGTGCCCGGGACACCACCCCCAGACTGCAGACCCCAGGCCCAGGACAGCCCAGCCGCCTGCGGGAAAGCAGCAGGCGACACAGAGGAGCTGGGCAGCGTGGAGGCTGCAGCCCCGCCACCCATCCTCAGCAGTTCGGTGGAGTGGAGCACATCCGCAGAGCGCTCCACAAGCGCGCGCTTCCCTGTCACCGGCCCTGGCTCCAGCAGCGATGAAGAGGATGAGGATGAGCACGATGGTGTCTTCTCACAGTCCTTCCTGTAAGTGCAAGCAGTAGGGGACCCCTGATGCCTAACCCAACAAGCCCACACCAGAGAAGCAAGAAAGAAGCAAGCTGGTGGAAACCTCTTTCAGAGAGTAGCCAAATGCAACCCACAGGAATTTTAAAGATTTCCCACCCCAAGGCCAGGAGAAAGGAAAAATAGAAGTGATTTCCAGTACCTATCTTCATAGATTTAAGAGAATTTGTGAGAGGGCACTGCTTTAAATCACAGGTTCCAACTCTGTGGATCACTTAAGAGTCTTAGAGATGTGTTGTAGTCCTAACTGCCCTTGAGACCCGTAATTATGACCCAAGGGCATTTGCCTTAGGGATGTACTTCACTGTACTCAGTTGGATACAATTTATCTTAGCAATTAATTACTTTGAGAAACAATATAGCTACTTTTTAAAGAGTTCTTTGTTGGGAGCAGGAAAGCTTGCTCAGTGGTTAAGAGTGCTTTTTGCTCTACCAGATGACTTGAGTTCAATGCCCAGCAAGGCTCACAACCATCTGTGACACCAGTCCCAGGGGGAAATCTGATGCCCCCTTCTGGCCTCTGCAGGCACTGCATATATATGATGCACAGACCCATACACATAAAATAACGATTTTTTTTTTAAATAAAATAAATAAAAGATCTGAGTTTGAGTAACAGAAAAGAGAAACCAACATCCCAATCTGTATTGATGCTGCAGAGTCATGGTGTGTCTTAGTCACTGTTCTATTGCTGTGAAGCGATGCCATAACCAAAGAACTTATAAAAGAAAACATTTAATTAGGGGCTTGCTTATGGTTTCAGAGAATTAGTCCATTTCCATGTTGGTGGGAAGCTTGGCTGCAGGCAGGCAGGCATGATTCAAAGACAGAGAGAAACCAAGACAGACAGAGACTGAAAGCCTACTCTCAGTGCTACACCTCCTCCAAGAAGGCCATACCTCCTCATCCACCAACTGGAGACGAAGCTTTCAAATCAGTGAGCTGATGGAGGCCATTCTCTTTCAGACCACCACATGGTATAATGCTCTAGCTTCTTTGGTGTTCTGCTGAACTAAAAAGAATATTAGCTTTTTTGTTGTTGTTCGTTTCTTTAACATTTCTTATTTCTTTTTCTTAAGACCTGCTTCAGACTCTGACAGTGACATCATCTTTGACAATGAAGACGAAAACAGTAAAAGTCAGAATCAGGTAAATATGGAAGTGGAAGTCACCTACTTTTACTCAGAGCCTGGTATGTAAGGAAATGACATTTGATGTTAGAAACATCAGACAGAATGCCAGAGCATTAATCTGATATGTGAATATCAGTTTTAAAACACACCCATTCATCTATAATCTTCTTAAATTTATACTGATATATACATATAAATTTATCATAAGTTTTATACTGACATATAAAAGAAAAAATTGTCACACTGTGTCACAGAGGGTCTAGAGAGATGCCTTAGCAGTTAAAAGCATGTACTGGCTCTTGCTGCCCTGAGCTTGATTCCCAGCACCCACATGGTGGCTCACAACCACCTGTAACTCCAGTCCCGGGGGATCCACCGTCGTCTGGCCTCCACAGGCATCTGCACTCACATGGTGAACATAAATTCAAGCAGGCACACATACATACAAAAAAATAAAATACATTTTAGAAATATGTTTGTTTTAAGTTTCATAGAGGATTGGGACATGCTTCCTATGTTTGGGGATGAGGATGGCATGCAGATTAACTGGTCTCATCATGGAGTTAGCCTAGTCTCCCCACATCAGTTCATCTTGATTCGCACTTTGATAAACTATCTTCTGGGACAGGGTTTTAACTAAGCAGCATGATCCTCTAATGTTCAATGAGTTCATTTAAAGGATCACAGCCAGCCTTATTTTATTTCTGATGTATCTTACTTTTAGTAAAAGTAAATTTTCTTGATAGAATATATCCTTTCTGGGGGCTGGAGAGTTGGCTCAGTGGTTGAGAGCAAGTAATATCCTTGAAAAGGAAGTTCACAGCTGTCTATAACTCCAGTTCCAGATGTTTACACACACACACACACACACACACACACACACACACAAATGAAATCTTTTTTAAGGAACTGTCTCTTGTGGGCATGTGTATTAGGTGTGTAAAACACATTTCTCCATAGCACATGGTTTTAAAAGCTTGACAACAGACACTCTTTACACCTTAGATCCCATGTATCCCTGCTTTCTTCTCTGGTCAGGCTGCAGGGCTCCAGGCTGATGCCTAGAGCTCAGAGTAAAGCCAGTGGGCTGTCCTTTGTAGATTCAGAAGAATAAATGTTCTGTAACTTGATGTGGCCCGTGATAACTTTATTACTTGATAAAAGGATAACCACCAGCATTAATTAGTTTACTCACAGGATGTAAACATGTAGACCCTGTTAGATACACAGTTCACTTGTTTTGAAGATTTGAATGAATTAGCCAGTATGTTTTTAATAAGTACTTGTCAATTAAAAAACACTTAAGATCCTCTTGTTTTCATTTTTTAATTATAAATTTAGCTATAATAATAGCATAAATAATCTAAACTGCTAAAGCAAAAATTATACTTGCTTTTAGTGTTAGTTGTGCATTTAATTATTAAGAGCATCAAATTTATGCTTCCAGTTTGGCTCAGTTAAAGACAACATCCCATGAATGTTCTGATTGGTGGGTAGAAACCTCAAGAGATGAATCATCTTCATAGATGCTCTCTAGAGAATATAAGTCATTCAGTAGTTGAATCCGGTTATTTCAAGAACAGAACTTTTTATTTTTCTTTGCAAAGGGAAAATATTGAAAAACATCCCTCCTCATAAAAACTGGAGTCAGGGGGCCAGAGAGCAGTTAAGAGCACATGGTGCTCTACAGAGAATTGGTTCCCAGCACTCATGTCTGGTGGCTCACAGCTGCCTGGCTCTCCAGCTTCAGGAAATCCCACGACCTCTTCTAGCCTCCATGAGCCCTTGCACTTACATGTACACACCCACGCATAGGCATGCACACATAGATATAAGTAAAAATAAAAAAATTAAATCTAATAAAAACCCTGTAAATCAAAAACGATCAGAAACTAACCTACTTTTTCCCCTACTGGGGGTTAAAAGTATTTAAATATGTCTGTCTAAAAGAAAAAACTTTAAAAATATTTTTAATGCATTTGTATGTGTTTCTGTTTGAGGTTATGCACACCATATGAGTGCGGCTTCCCCATGGAAGGCTGTAGGGCACTGACTCCCCTGTGAGCTGCCTGATGTTGGTGCTGGGAACAGAACCCAGGTCCTGTGCTAGAGGAGTAAGCATTGAGCCATTAACCTTTTTCCAGGCTCTCTAACCCTGGAAAAGACTTTTTTTTTTTTTAAGGTGTCATGCATTAGAAAGTTACTTCTGGGAGACACATTGTGGCAGCTAAGTGGTTGTTCAGGAGTGTGACCCCAAGGGCAACAATATTCCCTTTGATGGTGTGAACACATTTAAACTGCTTTCTTTGAATCCCACCAAAGGAAGACAGCCTGTTCATACTGGACCCTGCATTCATTCTGGCCCTCATATCCTTAGGCCTTCAGTGGTAGGACTTGAGCAGAAGACTTTCTGCTATTGCACATCTTACCTGTTCCCCATTTTCTCATTGTTCTGTGTAATAGCAGGTCTGTAAGCTATGCTGAATTTCTGGTAGAAGTGCTTCAGGCTTCTAAAGGACAGTGGTTGTGTTCTGCTCTGCTGATGTCCCTTAAAGCAATAGGAAGCCATGCCCAGGGTTGACGGTGGGGATGCTCTTGTTGAACTTGGCCCTCAGTTTGAGTTCCTGTGTTCCTCTTGATTCAGGTTGAAGAATGCAATGAGAAGGACAGGTGCCATGAAATTGAGCCATCAGTGACAACCGGTGCTGTGCACTACCTTTATATCCAGGTGAGACCCTGGTGGACAGCGCAGTGACGTGGCACCTCTCATTGTTGGTTGGCAGTGTGTTTTATGATGTACCACAAGGTAATGGACAGAAAGGGGCTGAGTGGCATTGCCAAAGATTAACTAGCCAGCAAAGTTATAGCATGGAAGCCTCTCCCAGTCCCCCAGCCTTGAACTCATTTTTTTTTTCCACAGTGTTATCAGGAGGCACCTGGGGCCAGCTCTGGACCCAGGCTGTGAATGTTCACATCCTAGATCTACCTTTTTAGTCTTCTGTGCCTCAGTTTCCCACAACTTAATTGTCTGATACTTCTCACAACTAAATAAGATGAAGTGCTTATACCCATGTCTGAATCCCATAAATGCAAGAGTAGCATGCCTTAACTGTCTGCCTGTGTCCATTCTCTAAACAACCATGTGAAGTGAGTGGGACTCATGGGAGCTTGGGGAGGCCCTGAATAAGGCCTGGAGGCTGATTCAGAATGTGCCAGAAGTGACTGCAGATGAGATGAGGCTGACCTGTGAAACAGTGACATTCTGCATGAGGAGTTTCACACTCTGGCCCTGGCCGGAATCAGAAGCTAGTTTTACACATTGACTAAGTCTTAAATGATGCTCCATTGTTTTCTCTCTTAATACACCCAAGGGGGGGCGAAGCAGAGCCCTTGCTTGAATATTTCCATAGGTATAATGTTTTTCTCTAGATTCAAAGAGTATTTGTTATTCGTATACCAATAAAGCCAAAGACATCATTAGGCTAATTAGCTATTCTTGGAAATTTGAGATTGGAAGCAATCTTGTAATGTAATAACATTTTACTGCAATCTCAATTTTCATATATGTGATAAGAATTTTAAACAAGTAAAACCTTTCTAAAATAAGCAGATTTATTTATTTATTTATTTATTTATTTATTTATTTATTTGTGTGCATTGATGTTTTGCCTACATGTCTGTCTGTGTGAGGGTGTCAGATCCCCTGAAACTAGATTAACAGATAGTTGTGAGCTGCTAAGTGGGTGCTGAGAATTGAACCCAGGTCCTCTGGAAGAGCAGCCAATGCTCATATATGTGTGTGTGTGTGTGTGTGTGTGTGTGTGTGTGTGTGTGTGTATATACACATTTTTTTTTAAACTAGGAGCTAGGGGAATAGCTCAGAAGTAGAACAATTGCCTCGAATGCAAGACGTCCTGGGTTCAATCCCACTGGGAAAAAGGGTTTTTGTGTTTTTTTTTTAATTTATTTATTTATTTATTTATTTATTTTGGTTTTTTGAGACAGGGTTTCTCTGCGTAACTTTGCACCTTTCCTGGAACTCACTTTGTAACCCAGGCTGGCCTCAAACTCGCCTCGAACTCACAGAGATCTGCCTGCCTCTGCTTCCCAAGTGCTGGGATTAAGGTCGCGCACCACCACTGCCCAGCTTGAGAAAAGGTTTTATTAGCTGTTAATATTATATTTATTTGCCACAATGCATTCTTCAGTACTGTTTTTATTAATATCACTATTAAACACATTTTTACTTCTATGGGTTTTAGGGAGTGTTTGGGGTCCTGGGGATTGACTCCAGAGTTTCATGCATGCTTAGAATGCACCGCACTCTACCACCGAGCTACATTCCCTGTTCAAGATTGTTTTTATAATACTCTTATTTGTTTGTTTTGTTAGCATAAAAAGAAACAATTCTTTCCAAAACTGCTTAAAATCCCTGGCACAAGTTTTAACGAGTGGTTGCATTGACTGCACGTTATCCTCCTTATACTGAACCTTTCATGTGATCAGGTCCTGCCTGTTCCTTCTGTTCTGTAGATGGAGTACTGTGAAAAGAGCACTCTTCGTGACACCATTGACCAGGGACTGTTTCGAGATACCATCAGGCTTTGGAGGCTTTTTCGAGAGATTCTGGATGGATTAGCTTATATCCATGAGAAAGTAAGCTTTGTAACATCCCATGTCCATGTACTCTATTTACATAAATTGTGTGTGTGTGTTGCATGAATGTTTGTGCATGTGTTTTGGAGATTAGGGATAAGCTCCTCTACAAATGTACTTGTGGATGCCAGAGGTCAACAGAGGGTAGGTTGAGTGAAAACGGCCCCATAGGCTCCTGTATTTGAATACTTGGTCTCTGGTAGGTAGAACTCCAGAATGGTGAAGATGCCATTCCCGGTTAGCACTCTCTGCCTTGGAGTTTGTAGATCAGGATATAAGCTCTCAGCTACTGTTCCAGCACCATGCCTGCCTGCCTGCCTGCTGCCATACTCCCCACCATGATTGTCATGGACTCACCCTCTGCAACTGTAAGCCCAAATAAAATCTTCCTTCTGTAAACTGCCTAGGACATGGTGTCTTGTCACAACAATAGAAAAGTAAATAAGACAAACGAGACAGCTGTCTTCTATTGCTTGCTTGCTTCCTTCCTTCCTTCCTTCCTTCCTTCCTTCCTTCCTTCCTTCCTTTTTTTCTTTTTTTTTTTTTTTGACAAGGTCTCTTGCTGAACATAAAGCTTGCCATTTCAGCTAATCTGGCTAGCCAGCCAGCTTTCAGGATCTGCTTGTCTACCACCCTCTGTCCGCAGCTTTTATGTGGGGATTGAGTATCTGGACTCAGGTCCTCATGCTTGCACAGAAAACACTACCTCCTGAACTGTCTCTCCAGCCCCTACTTATATAAACATAGTAAAAATCAAATAGGAAAATGGAGAAAACAGCATACAAAACAAAACCAGGAAAGAAACTATAGAGATGATGACATAGTCTTTTTACCTTTATTTACATGTATTTGTTTATTTGTGTGGACGTGTGTGAGCCAGTGAATGACTGTGAACATATGGAGGCCAGAGGACAATGTTCTTTCTTTCTACCGTGTGAATTCCAGGGATCAAACTCAGGTCATCAGGCTTGGTGGGAAGGACCTTTGCCTGCTGAGCCATCTAGCTGCCCTGAAATAATGTATTTTTGCAGAAACAGAACAAAGTGCCAAAAGATAGGGACAGTACCCATGTCAGCTCCTGTAGGAGACACTGAAGATGGCCCATGGGTCAAATCTAACTCACACCTGTTCTTCTGTGGCCTGTGAACTAAGAATAGCTTTATATTTTTAAATGCATCAGACAGTGAAAACACGTTAGGTTTTTTTCCCCTTTGCCTTAATTTTTTGGAACTTCAAAATGTTTATAGTGTGCCCTGTTCATATTGAGAAACCAGGACTGTAATCTATATAATCTGTAAGGTGAAAAACAAAAGGGAATGCTAATGGATGCCTTTAGACTCTTCCCTGTGGTGCTGTCTTGGGCTCCTGGGACTGTGCTCTATGTGCTCAGTATCTGCAGACTGCCGCGGGGGCCTAAAGCACTGTGCATCAGCTACATACAGAGAGACACAAGCATATGACCAGTCCATGTTTGAGAGGGACTCCTGTTCTCAGAGCCGGAAGTTCAGAGTAAAAGATCTGACAAGGAAGAGTTTTGATTACATTAGCATCTTCTAAGTGAAAGAGGAAGCATGCTGAGCCCTTAGGAGGAGAAAGCAGGATTCCTGGGATACCATCACTGAGCTCCTCCCAGGAGCTGGCGGTATAAACTCAGTTGTTAGGATAATGTGCACGGCTCATGAAAGTGGAACAGGTAGATGTCGGCACAATCAGAACGAGAGGAGGAGTACAGGGTGCCCTAGGCCGAAGTAGTGCCAAGAAAGCACCAGGAGAGGGATGAAAGCAGGGTGGGGCCTGCCCGAGCTGGCTGTGGTGGCGCAGCTAGGGAGAGGTAATATGAAGTCTCTGAGGGGAGCTGGTGGAGGGAGCCTGGGAGGACCTGCTTACGACCACCAGTGAGGAGGTCACAGGACCCTCAGAGGTCATTCCAGAGACCAGACATCTAGGACCAGGTGGGCCACAGGAGAAGGCCTCTTGCAGGTGCCATCATTTAAAATTAGGAACCATGTAGTGTTAAACTCTGTGTGGGAAGCAACTGTTGGATTCTTCATTGTCTTGCAACAGGGAATGATTCACCGGGATCTGAAGCCTGTCAACATTTTTTTGGATTCTGATGACCATGTGAAAATAGGTGATTTTGGTTTGGCGACAGACCATCTAGCCTTCTCAGTGAGTATTTTTAAAATCAGGCTATGCCTGAAAATAACCTAGGTACCTTAATAATCCTGGAAATAAAGAGAGGGATAATGAGCCTCCTGTGCATGGCCTTGTCACCCTCTGCTGGGAATTGGGTCTGAGGGGACAAGTTGCAAGTGTCCCTTAGGCTTCTAATCTAAAGGCTGTGACGTCATTGGCTTATGAACAATGTTTAGGTAGAAGGTATGCAATACTTTATGAAATAATTTGATATTTTGGTCTCCCCTGCTGAGCATTTGACAAGATGCTTTACATCTGAGGAACTTTAGTTGGTTTGCAAAAGTGAGACCCAGACCTGGGACGAACGTTGTTCTGACACTGGGGGTTAGTTGAGCCTACAGAGCTAATTAACATGTGTAGCAGGAATCTTAAAAGTTCTTATTAATAAAATCAAACCTCAGCCAGGTATTGGGGTGAACGCTGGAAGGTCAGAGAGACAGAA
>CABHPP010001050.1:0-43048 GCA_902168425.1 Peromyscus attwateri | reverse complement strand
CCTCAGCCAGGTATTGGGGTGAACGCTGGAAGGTCAGAGAGACAGAATAAGCCACAGCTAACCTCACCTCGCCAGTTCCTCAGCTGGTCTTGTTTCCTCAGACTGGAAGCCTCTATGTCCTCATATCCGAATGACTCTCAGCTGAACTGCTGCTAGAAGCCTGAGTGATTAACCAGGCCAAATGCCTAACCAGGCCAAATGCCTCTCCAGGGCAAATGCCTCTCCAGGGCAAATGCCTCTAGTTTCTGGTCCTCACACCTTATATACCTTTCTGCTTTCTACCACCACTCCCTGGGATTGAAGGCTTGCTTTCTGGGATTAAAGGCGTTGGTCACCATGCTTGGGTGTATCCTTGAACACATGGATTTCTGTCTCTGGAATGCTAGGATTAAAGGCGTGTGCTACCACTGCCTAACCTTTAATATTGTGGCTGTCCTGTTCTCTGACCCCAGATAAGTTTATTAGCGTACACAATATTTTGGGCAATACAATACCACCACAAACGTGAGGTAGAGAAATGGTGAGATGGGAGTAAGGAGAAGAGGACACAGGGTCGTGAGGAACAGGAAAGGCTGTAGACCCAGTGCTGTGGCACATATTATAGTCTCAGCTACTCAGATGCTGGAGGCAAAAGAATCAGCTAAACCCAGGTTCAAGACCAACCTGGGCCACATAATAAGACCCCCCCATCACCCAAAGAAAAAGAAAAAAGACTATATAACAACAGTGGCATTCCAGATGGTCCTTAAAAGGTAGGTAGGAGTGTAGCAGGCCAAAGTCAAGGGCAGAGCATAGTACTACCAGGGCAGGGATCACCAGTGTATGCTAAGGGCCTAGGGTGAGCAGACCTGGTTATCTGAATGCCCCATGTTCTGACTGGCTGAAACTGTGCCGTGTAGACAGGCTGATATGTAGAGAGGAAGTCTTTGGGCAGCTGGGCAGACTTGAGTGCCAGGGCTCTACTTAATATCATAAGCTAGCTTTTAGGTACCATGATGTGTAAAAGTGCAGCTCATTCCAAGGCTGATCAGAGAAGGAAAATAGAATTTAGATGATGACAATAACCACCAGGACTAACTTAGCAGTGAAATTAGGAGTGGAGAGTGAGGAGAGTGAGGAGTCAGGAAAGAGCTGGGAGTGATGGGGAGGGCCTGTTATCCCAGCACGGGGAAGGCAGAGGCAGGAGGACCTGTTACAAGTTCAAGACCAGCCTGGATTGCATAGCAAGTTCTAGGCCAGCCAGAGCTGTGGAGCAAGATGCTAACACCCACTCCTGTTCTTGGTGTTTATGGTGTGAACATAAATTGGTTTCTCTAAGAGTGTGGGCATTTCTATCCTGAAGAGAGCTGTGCAGTGACTTACTCTTCTTCCTCTTGTTTCCATGGGGTTTCCTTTGAGCCTTTGCATGAATGGGTTAACTAAGTCTAAAAAGATAAGTAAAGGCGATAACTCAGAAAAGCATGGTGATAGCCATGCAGTGGTGGTGCACACCTTTAGTCCCAGCACTCAGGAGGCAGAGGCAGGTGGATCTCAGAGTTCGAGGTCTAGGGCTGGTCTAGGGCTACACAGAGAAACTCTGCCCCGAAAAAAACATAGCCAAACAAAAAAGCATGGTGATAATTATTCTGACTTCCATGTTAGCTTTTCAGTCTTTGTTTAGAAATGGATGAGCCATTCCCATGGAATGCTCTAAGGTTTTAATCTGTACTCGATTGTGTTTTAGGCTGATGGTAAACAGGACGACCAGGCAGGCGATCATGGGATTAAGTCAGACCCTTCAGGTAAAGCCTCTCTTCCATCCATGTGTTTAAAAACAGACCATAATACTTCTTAGCCTGAAATCTGCCTTTTACTTGTAAAGACTTCACTCTGAAGCAAATTGAAATTATTCTTTGAATAGTTTTTATGGAAGTTTAAGTTTTTCTTTTTCACTATGTTAATTGTTCTTTAGAAACATAGAGCTTTGGTTATAGAGCAATGGCCTCCTAGGGGCCCAAAGCTGTGCTTTGACCAACCCCAATTGGTCCTGTAAGGTTACCTCAATCCCTGGCCTATCTGGCGTCCTATCTAGTCCTCGCTTCCTGTGTAAGCAGACACCCTTGTGTGAGGCAGTCCCGGGCAGTCTAGGGCTCACGTTTTCTCCTGGTGAGTACTACACACAGGAGACAGACCAGGCCTTGCTTTTAAGAAGCTCTTTTTCTTTGGGGCCAGCAAGATGGCTCAGCAGGTAAAGGTGCTTGCCACCAAGCCTGATGACCTGAGTTCAACCCTGGAGCCCACATGATGGAAGGATACAGTGAACTCCCACAAGTTGTCCTCTGACCCCCACATATATGCCACAGGATACACACCCACACCCAAATAAATAAGTGTAAGCCAGGGTGGGGAGGAAGCCCTTTGGTTTTCAGTTTCCTTTATCTAGAGCTGGGGCTGTAGCTCACTGCCACTCACCTGGCATGCACAAGGCCCTGGGTTCAATACTTAGCACTGTGAAACAGCAACAACAGTAATAACTTAGTCCATGGCTGGAGTGCTCTCCTTCTGTTTCCCTTCACAGGCCATCTGACTGGCATGGTTGGCACTGCTCTCTATGTGAGCCCTGAGGTCCAAGGAAGCACCAAGTCAGCATATAACCAGGTAGAGAATGTGTTTGAGTGTGTGTGGGGTCGGGGAAGAGGAGGGGGTCTCAAGAGTAAGTTACAAGTAAGAACATCAAGATTGTAACAGGCAGGGTTCAGCGACCAGCTGAAATAGAGACAGCCACTGACTCCATTCTAGACAGGACATGATCAGGGCCCAAGGGCAGCAACTGAAGCTGGCCTCCTTGGTGCAGAAGCTTGCAGTCTCTCTCCATTAGGAATGTGTGAGTCAACCCCTGCTATTCCCCTCCTCAGGTCAGGAATACAGGGAGCAAGGCAGTCACAGGAGTAAAACAGTTGTGTTCCCAGCCCTCAGGGAGCTGACCAAGGGATGATGGAACCAGCAATGGGCAGGGAAGAAATGAGAGAAAATCCCGAATGTGATGAGGCCCATGAAGAAGTGGGGGCCTGACAGTCATTCAGAATTGTTTTCTTCGGTTCTGGGCATCCAACCCTAAGGACCTTGAACATTCTAGGCAGGTGTTCTACCATCAAGCCATAACCCAAGACCCTTAAAAGGACAGCATTTAGAATAAAGGATGGCCAAAGACAGGCCAGGGCTAGGGGTGTGGCTCAGTCGGTAGAGCACTTGCCTGGCGTGTGAAAGGCTGGGTCCTGTCAGTAGCACCGACAGGCCATGGCTAGAGCATGCCAGGGAGGGGAAGGGATGAAGCAGTGGATGCAGAAAGTATCAAGAAAAGGTTCCTGTGAGGTGAATCCATTCTGTACAGCATGGTAGCTGCAGTTTATAACAATGGGTAAGAATTTCCAATTTGCAAGAGACTAGCTCTCACATGTTCTTACCAGAGAGAGCTTGACTGTGACAGTCATATCTGAGTGAAAACTTTGATGATTTGGTTTTTAAATTACAGGTCTAAAGACTTGTTTTAGAACAGATTTTTCAACTTCATTCCAGTGCAAACCCCCAAGCTCCTGGAAATTCGCTTTGATACCAGACTCTCTAAAGGCAATTCTGTTTTCCCCACAGAAAGTGGATCTCTTCAGCCTGGGAATTATCTTCTTTGAGATGTCCTATCACCCCATGGTGACAGCCTCGGAAAGAATTTTCGTTCTTACCCGACTTCGAGATGTGGGTGTCAAATATGTTTGATACATAAATTTCCTGTATCCTCAGTCTCGTGTGGAGATCAGAACTCAAAAGCAGGACTTCCCTGGTATTTATAATATAGAAGAGGCTATCAGTTGTTGATTTTTTAAAAAAAAACTGGTCTTAGCCTATAGCCAGGCTGGCCTGAAGCATGAGATCCCCCTGTCTTAACCTTCTGAACGCTGGGAATGAAGGTGTGGGACACCAAGCCTGGCTGCCTCCTGTCACTTTACTGACTCTCTTTGGCTGATACCTGGTAAGATAATCAGCTCTGTCATTTTCAGTGACATGTCTTCAGAATAAGGAGAGTCGCCTCATTTAAGATGTTAACATAGCAGTTTTGATAACTAGGGATTGTCATCATAGACTGTTGTTCTGTGTTCTAGTAAGAGGAAAACCCACGCCTGTCAACATGTCCAGTGATGAAAAACAGTTTTGTTTGAGATGAGCCAGCCTAGGCTACAAGAGACTTGCGACCTTAGCTTCTGTCCTCCCCCAAACACATAAAGATTCCTATTGAACAGACCTGGTCCTGTAGTGCCTAAAGCATGTCTAAATGACCGGAAGTTAAAATGGTTCTGAAGTCTGGAGACAGGCCTCTGTGGCAGAGTCCTTCCAAGCCTGCACACATATGGCTCTCAAAACCATAAGTCACTTGAGTTGGTTTTCCCCGGTGAAACTTCCACTCATGTCCTTGAGATTAACCCTTGCCGCTGTTGCTGTTTACCAGGCTCTGGGTCAAGGATGCCCGTGACAAAAGGGCATTAAGAGAGTGGAGAGAAAAGCCTGGGCAGTTCAGACGCAGTTACTCATGGGCCACAGATCGGGAGAGCCTTTCTCATCCCTAGGGAGCAAAGACAAGCACATGAAATCACATACAGCAAGCTCAACATGGTGGTGCACACCTATAGTCCCCGCATGTGAGAGGAAGGACCATGAGCTAGCTCAAGGCCAGTCTGAACTATGCAGCAAGATCCTGTCAACAACCCCATAATAGATAACAAGCAAACAAATCAGTAGTGCATACACTGAGATGTATTTAAATTATTGCTCATTTAAACTTAAGGGAGGTGATTTTCACGACCTAGGCAGTCATTTGGGTGAAGTTTGCACTAGTAGACGGTGTACTGGAAGAAGTGAGCACAGGGTGTGGAGGAGGTGTCATGTTCGTGAATTTTAAAAATTATGGATACTTTGGACAGTAGTTGAATTATTTTTGACAGCAGCGTGTGAGTTCATGAGGTGTTGGTGAACCAAGGGTGATTCTGCCATTCACCCTAGCTGGGGTGTTCCTGGATGAGCAGGTCCTTGAGGAAGTGCCTGTCTGAAATTACATTTGTTCCTTCATTTCAGGAATATCTAAACTCAGTTAATCTTGTAATTGAGGTCCTGTTTATCAGAAAAGGGAGGATTTGGGGGAATGATCGGGATTGGTGCTAACTAAATTTGTCCATTCAGTATGAGTCTTTTCTGTTTTTCTTTTTTTTTTTTTTTTTTTTTTTTTTTTTTTTTGGAGAGAGAGAGAGATGGCCTCATGTAGCCTAGGCTGGCCTCAAACTTGCTGTGTATCTGAGGCTGCCCTTGCTCTTCCCACCTCCACCTACCAAGTTTTTCTCTTAACTTAGGTTGATGATTTGATGAAATGTTGCCTTTTTTCATTATGTGTCCCATTAAGCTACTTTGTGTTCCTATGAAACCCTTAAATTTAATTTGCTCCGTATACTTTTATTGACAGTGATAGTCAGGGCAAAGGTCCCTTACTTAAATCCTCTCTCATTTACATTCCGTAACCTGGGCAGTCATTTGGGTGAAGTCTGCGCTAGTAGACTGTGTATACTGGAAGACTGAGCACAGGCGTGGGAAGGTGTCGTGTTAGCAAATTTGAATTTGCTCTCCGGTTAGCTTTCTGTGGTGAATAAAAGCTTTGCCTTGGCAGTCTGCCAAGCGCTTGCTGATTTGAATATAATACTCTTTTAGCCCACGTCGCCCAAGTTTCCAGAGGACTTCGATGATGGAGAGCATACAAAGCAGGTAATTCACTGATGCTTTAATTGCTGTGTCTCCAGTCTTGAGTTTAAATTACTGTTTTTCTTCATATTCAATTAGTAATCTTCTGCCACTCATTCTCTTGTGTTCTAAGAACAATGTGAGGGGAAAATATCAAAAGACAGAGCTCTTAAAATGTTACTAGACTTGAGCTACACTATAAAAAGGCCAAGGTCTGACAGAGCCAATTAACAAACTCCAGAGTTCCTTTGTGTGCTTAATTGTGCCTTTGAAGTGTTCCTTGGACCTTCGGCTTGGCTGTGGGAGGTGGGGAAGGAAAGCTTTTACAGAAAACTGCTCTTTAGATAAAACTTAGGACTTGAAGAGAAAAATTAAATATAATCTTAGTCTGTTTCATGATTGAAGTAATTCAGGTTTTGCAGGAAGGATGACACTCTCCGGCGACCTGCTGGTACGGGTTTAGAGGATTGTTTGGTTTTATAGTACTGGGGCATCAAGTCCAGGCCCCCCACATGCTAGGCAAGTGCTCCACCACTGAGCTATCTCTGCAGCTGACGTTACAGTATTTCAAAGCAAGATAATTGCTCACATCTACCCTAACTATCCGAGGTCGCGTGTGTGGTTGTCTCAGGCTAACATCGGCACCCAGCTGATACGAGAGTTACTATCGAGCTGTGTGCTGTAGCTGGTGTTCCTTTCTTCTTGCTGAAAGTTGTTTGCTGTGGTGAAACCTTCACTCACTGATGCTCATCATAGGGAAATTTGTTCCTTACACTGACTTTTATTGACAATGATAGTCAGGGCAAAAGTCTCTTATTTAAACTGTCAGTGTAGGTGGAATTTCTCTGTGTGACCCAAATAACCATTCAGAGACTTATTATTAGTTATAAATGCTTGGCTGATAGCTCAGGCTGGTTACTAGCTAACTCTTTCATTTTAAATTAACTCATATTTCTTATCTACCAATTTGCCACTTGGCTGTACCTTCTTTCAACATGGCACCTTCATCTTGTTTCTCTCTGTGTCTCTTGTGACTCCTCTGACTCTACCCTCCTTCCCAGCATTCTCTACCCCAAAAATCCCATCTAGCTGCCAGCCAAATGAGAGCAACACATTTTCACAGTGTACAGAAGGATTATTCCGTAGCATATCAGTGTTAAGAACAGGAACATAAACAGAGCATGTCAATATTTGCAATTTATTGGCGCACGGCCACACCACTGCACATCTCTAAGACTAATTTGTCTTACCTGTGCCATAGGGACTAATAGTAACTTTTTATTTCTGTTCACTTGAGCCTCTGTACTTCAATGGTATTTAGCAGGACACTATTCAAGCACCTCTAATTAGTGAAGAACCATTAGAAAACGAACTGTTATCTGTTCTATTTACTTTGTTAGCTGCTGTTTTTCGTTTGATTAGTCATTTGCTGTGTTTCTGGGTATCATAACTAGAAATACTTACTTCATAGACAGAGTCCATATTCATAGCCCTGGCTCTCCTGGAACTCACTAGGTAGACCAGGCCTTGGCTGTCCTGGAACTCACTAGGTAGACCAGGCCTTGGCTGTCCTGGAACTCACTAGGTAGACCAGGCCTTGAACTCACAGAGATCCACCTGCCTCTGTTTCTACCACCCCCATGAGAAGGGTATTTTAAAGGTACATTAGAGATGTTTAATAAAATCCATCTAAAAATTGAAATTTTCTGTTCTCAAATATTCTACTAACATTTTATATAAATTCTTGTTCTAAGGATTTATACCATATTCTAAGGATTTATATCAGGATTAAGAATCACGAAAGGACAGGTGTGGTGGCATGTCTTTAATTCCAGCACTTGGGAGACAGAGGCAGGTGGATCTCTGTGAGTTTGAAGCCTGGTCTATGTAGTAAGTTCCAGGCCAGGCAGGCATATAGTGAGACTCTGTCTAAAAAGACAAAGAGTCCTTCCAGAACCTTTCAAAGGCTCATGTTGCTTTAGAGGGTTCTGTACTAAGGGGGCATAACACACAATGCAGAGTAAGAGACTTCAGGGAATGGGATCATAAAGGGCGTAAATGGAGGAAGAGCATAGACAAGTGTGGTGAGCATTAAGGGTGTTAGCTGCCCGTGTGCTTTATGCTAAGTGCTAGCATTAGGCATCGGGCTCTTGGATGTTTTCTCCGTATCTCTTCTTTTATACAGTAATATGTGTTTATAAGAATTAAGCTCAGCTACTGCATGGTTTGCTGAGTTAAGGATGATTTTGATTGTTGGTGACAAGAGATATAAAAAGGGCCTCTCCCTTTTGAGCAATACTCTAGTTACAGTTATCCACAAGTCTGTGGTCATAATGAGGTATGAATGGCACAATAAGAGCTCTCAGGAATGTCAAGTGTGAAGTTCCTGAGTCCGACCTGCTGCGTCCTCACCAGCCATGTGCCTGTCATGCTGCAGAAATCCGTCATCTCCTGGCTGCTAAACCATGATCCAGCAAAACGGCCCACAGCCACAGAACTGCTCAAGAGTGAGCTGCTGCCCCCGCCACAGATGGAGGAGTCGGAGCTGCATGAGGTGCTGCACCACACGCTGGCCAACATAGACGGGAAGGCCTACCGCACCATGATGGGCCAGATCTTCTCCCAGCGCATCTCCCCGGCCATAGACTACACCTACGACAGTGACATCCTGAAGGTGGGCTGAGCCTGGCACAGAGTGTTTCTCTGGACTTTTTCTCTTTAATTTATTCCTTGACAGTCTTTATGCATGTCCGGGATACATTCTGACCACACTCATCCCTCTGCCCTTTCTTACCCTCCTCCCATCCTAAGCCCCCTCCCCCTACTAAATGCTTTAATTGCACTTATTTGTGGGGGTGGGGCACACACACATCATGTGCACATGTGGAGGTCAGAGGACAACTTGCAGTAGTTCTTTCCTCCCACACGTGTGACTTGGGGATAGAACACAAACCGTCAGGCTAGGCAACAAGGACCCTCACCTGCTGAGCCACCCACTTCCGGGTTGGTCTGGGTTTTACTTTGATACACTGGGTTTAACCAGCTGTTCCTCCACTGTAAGCTCTTGACTTCAGTTCCAAAGAGCCCCAAAAGCACATGCACGAAGTGTGACTGTGCAGTCCAGGGAAGAGCCGTGCTGGTGATCACTAACTTGATTCTTGACCCTTCCCGCTCCACGCCCACCCAGGAGACTAAGAGGCAGAGCCCATCCCAGATGCCCAGCCAGGGACATGCAAGCAGTCAGATCCATGAGGGTAACGGAGTGGTTCCCAGCACTGGCACATGGCCTGGGAAGCTCTGATCCAAGGTTCCCTGGCTCCCCAGCCATGAGGCATCTCAAGAGTCTTTAAAAGCTTCCAGATTGCTTCTGAAGAGTAGTCAAGATGTCAATTTTAGGAGCCTTTATTATTCCATTTCTAAAAATATAAAACAGAAGAACTTGAAACAATTTAGAGAAATTTTTAAAAAGTTGGGTGAATAAATAGTTAACCAATATTGGTTATGTTTGCCGTGTATTTCTATGTAGTTAACCTGTGGTAAAATTTTAGACGATAGAATAGTAGAGGAAAACAGTATAGATCTTAAGTGTATATGGTCATGCACACCTGTGACTCCTTGGGAAGCTGAAGAGGATTGTGACCAGGCTAGCCTAGGCAACACAATGAGATCCTGTCTCAGAGATAAAGAGCAGAGTGTTGACTGTCTGGTAATATTAGAAAGATCTCTTTGTAAGACTACAGGTCTTTTTGCTTATTTTTTATTTCCAAAATTACTATAATAAAATGGAATGAAAAGGAAATATATACATGTCTCTCCTCCAAATATGCTCAAAGAAACACTTGCTGGAGACCTCTGCTGCGATCCTGGTACTGAGCTACGCAAACATTTTTGAGGAACTCTTGGAGTAGGCTTGGTGATGACATTGAAATTGATCTCATTTTAGGGCAACTTCCTAATTCGTACAGCCAAGATTCAGCAGCTTGTATGTGAAACCATCATCCGCATCTTTAAAAGGCATGGTATGTCCTTTTTTTTTTCCAGAGCTGAGGACCTAACCCAGGGCCTTGAGCTTGCTCTACCACTGAGCTAAATCCCCAACCCCTGGTATGTGCTTTTCTAAAAACCACTCCTTCTCGAACAATTTTCTAAAAAATCATTAGAAAATACTTGGAGGGGGTGAGAAGAGATTCAGTCATTAAAGTACCTGCTCAGAAGCCTGAGGACCTCACTTCGGTCCTCAGCACCCTTGGGAAAAATCCAGCTATGACTGCATGCATCTCTAACCCCAGCCAGGGGCCAGAGGCCACAGAGACAGGAGGATCCCTGTGGCCAGACAGCCAACTCAGTCAATAAGCTCCAGGCTCAGTGAGAGGCCTGGCATCAACTGCACACATAATGTACAAACCCATGTGTGTGTGCACATACCAACACAAACATACCACATGGCTGTACATACACAAAGGAAAGGAGAAAGGAAGGCCAGCTATTGGTGTACACACCTGTAACCTTAATACTCAGGGGCTAAGGCAAGAGGATCATGTGTTTGAGGCTAGGCGAGGCGTATAGTGAGGCCATGTCTTAAGGAAAGGGGAAAAAAAAACCAAATACTGGTGGGTTTCAGTATAACTGTATATTAAATCCAGTTATAAGCAGTTGACATGTGAAATTTGTTTATTTGTATAGCTCTGCTTGTTGAGGAGAAACTGGTTTGACTATTCCAGCCTTGCTACTAAAATACAGTTGGCTTGTGAAGTCTGAAATCTGACTACATAGGCAGACTTAGCCCTAGCTCAGTTCTCCATCAGGAAAACTGAGGGGAAATTGGTGATGGGCTTTTGGTGATCTCAAGGACAGGCCACTCACCTATTGGGTTTGCATACATTTTGGGTTCTTCCTAGGAAGTATAAGAACCCAAGGTTCAGTTGCTTTTTCTGTATTTTGGTGTAGGAGCTGTCCAGCTGTGTACCCCGCTGCTGCTTCCCCGAAACAGGCAAATATATGAGCACAATGAAGCCGCTGTGTTCATGGACCACAGCGGCATGCTGGTGATGCTTCCCTTCGACCTGCGGGTGAGTTGGGATGCTCCTCTGACAGCCTGGGTGCCATGTCTGCTCTGTTAAAGAATTGCTCCTTCCAGATACCCCCACTACAGGCTTATATTTGGGGTGTCACTCTTAAGGAAAAGAAAAATCAGAGTCAAAGCATATTAGAGTTCAGTAAATGTTTGATCCTGTATTGCAGGTGCTAAGGTCCACAGAGTAACCTTATAGCAAGGTAACCTCAACTCAGACAAATGAATGTAGGGTATTGTTTACTTCCCAGCTAGCTCTTCAATAAAATCCCACAGTGTTACTATTTAGTCAGTTAATACTTGGAACAGCTAATTGGGTATGCTGAGTTTTGCCCATGTTCTTTTCCATGGGATCCCAGGGCTCCCTTAACCACAACAGCCTCAGTTTTCACTCCTGCTGCCTTGACTGCTGACAAGCCCATTGGTAAGTGCACTATAAACTCGAGGGAAACGTGCAGTGAGCATGATAGACAGGGTTCCATCCTGTAAGGTACAGAAGGTACTTCAGAAAAACACGTAGGGGAGAGTGTGCACTTAGCATGTGCAATACCCTGGGTTCGCTCCTCAGTACCAAAAACGTTTCTAAAAACAGAGACATAAAGAAAACATGTAACCAGGCAATATGTAGACAGGAAATGAATAACATTGGTAAACTTCCAATATGCCAAGAGGACATGCCAAGATATGTGTGGCTGTGCACACACGCTTCACTTTACTCGGCAGACTGCACAGATGTGTAAATCACATTATCCAGAGATGACCAGGATCCAGGGAAATTGCTGATGAAAATGTTAATTGCTAGTCTTTAGAAAAGTAATGAAAGTTAATCAAACATTTAAAAATTTTTTAAATGTTTGTATGTATATCTGTAAGTGTATGCCACATGTGTGCAGATGCCTACAGAGGCCAGAAGAGGGCATTAGATCCCCTGAACCTGGAGTTACAAGCAGTTGTGAGCAATCCATCATGAGTGCTGAGAACACGACGCAGGCCTTCTGGAAGAGCAGAAAGTACCCTTAACCACTGAGCCCCCAAATTTTTAAGTTCCTGATACACATTCCATATTCTATGAAATGGCAATATACTTTAAGGGCTTTTTTTTTTTTTTTTTAAATAACAGTGTATAAATGTTAAAAGGAAATGAAACCTATCAGTTTGTCTAAAAGAGAGTGGTTAAATATATGTCATTGATATTGTAGAATATTAAGCTATTTAAAGCATTTAGCTGGGCATGGTGGCCTGCACCTGGAATCCCAGCACATGGAGATTAAAACGAGAGAATTACAAATTTGAGGCTCGTCCAGATTATGTGCTTGGACTCATCTTGGACAAAGTAGAGGGACTGGAGATGTGGCTCAGTGGTTAAGAGCACTTACTGCTCTTGCTGAGGACCCAGATTCAGTTCCCAGCATCCACACGGAGTAGTTCACAACTGCCTGTAATTCCAGTTCTAGGATATCTAACACCCTCTTCTGAACTCTGCAGGCACATGCGTGTACAAAATAATTTTGCGTACACTCAGGGACACACACATACATGTAAAATAAAGTTATTTAAAAATTAGAGCTAGCTGGGTGGTGGTGGCGCACACCTTTAATCCCAGCACTCGGGAGGCAGAGCTAGGCGGATCTCTATGAGTTCTAGGCCAGCCTGGTCTACAGAGTGAGATCCAGGACAGACACCAAAACTACACAGAGAAACCCTGTCTCGAGGGGGGGAGGGGGGAATTAGAGCCAAACTTGTCTTTATATTAAATATTCATATATGTAAGGTTAAATACATATATATTTATATATGTTACTATATCTTATCTGTAAATATGTCCAAAACATATTGATAGCTTAAGAATTAAGTTCCGCTGGGCGTTGGTGGCGCCCGCCTTTAATCCCAGCACTCGGGAGGCAGAGGCAGGCGGATCTCTGTGAGTTCGAGGCCAGCCTGGGCTACCAAGTGAGCTCCAGGAAAGGCGCAAAGCTACACAGAGAAACCCTGTCTCGAAAAACCAAAAAAAAAAAAAAAAAGAAAAATCCAAAAGAAAAACTAAAATCCCACTTTTGTTACAAAGGTTTCTAACAAAGGAACTTGTGTGTTCATGAAGTGCTGTGTGTGTCGCATGCACTTGGTGTACATGTGAGATGAGCACACTCTTACACATGTGTGAGTCGCCATGTACACCAGCCTGTCTTGGCATCTCCGAAAAGTGTCAAGGAAGACCCCAAAACTTCCACCTACTTTCCTAGGAGGAGGAATACAACCAAAACTTTTTGACTTTTCTTTTTTATGTCTATTTTTTTATGGCTTATTTCAAAAACAACTTTTGTTTTTATGATGTAAAAGGAAATTCCTTCCAAATTATGTGCATGTGGTGGGGGGAGAGAGGGGGATGGAAAGACCAAGAGACCTTGTGCACATGCTCATGGGTGGGTTGTACTTGGAGTAGAGTTCAGGGCCTCGATGATATGACGCAAGGGTTCCGCCAATGAGCTCCACTCCCAGTTCTTCCTTCTATAGTTTTTGGCTTCTCTTTTTCTTTGAAGTAAAGTAGTTTGGAATTATTTTCTGATAGAGATGAATAAACAGCCTATCACCATTTGGGCCCTGTTAAAAAGTAGAAGTCCAGAGGTTACACAGTTGTGTTTACAACTGATTTCTTACTCTCTGGTTACTAGAGGATTGGTAAGGGCAGACAGTTAACCTCCCTTTCCATACACTGATACTCAAATGCAAAAAATAAGAGAGGCAGCCGGGTGGTGGTGGTGGTGGCGGCGGCGGCGGTGGCGGCGGCGCAGCACACCTTTAATCTCAGCACTCAGGAGGCAGAGGCAGGCAGAGCTCTGTGAGTTCGAGGCCAGCCTGGTCTACGGAGCTAGTTCCAGACAGGCTCCAAAGCTGTGCAGAGAAACCCTGTCTCAAAACCCCTCTCCCCCAAAATAAAAAGAATTTTTTAAAAAATGAGAGGCTATTGTTTGCAAGTTTGGCCCATTAAGAATACTGTCACATCTCTGGGCAGTCTAACACCGGTTTGATTATCTGTGGGTGGTTTGTAAGAATTTCCTCTAAGAGACTGATATGGAACTTGGGAAATTCACCCTGAGAGAAAGTACTCACTTTTACTGTAATAATGAGAATTTTGAAAACTGTATTAGAGTATGAGAGAGAGGAAAAGAGAAGTGTGCGTGCAGAGGCCAGGGGCCAGCCTATGCGCATTGGTTCTCTCCTTCTGCTGTGAATTCTGGGATTAAGTCCCAGCCCATGTCGTTAGACATACATGGTGTCTTAGGGTTTCTATTGCTTTGATAAAACACCATGACCAAAAGCACCTTAAGGAGGAAAGGATTTATTTCAGCTTACACTTCCACGTCACAGCCTATCGTGAAAGGAAGGCAGGGCAGGAACTCAAGCAGGGCAGGAACCTGGAGGCGGGAGCTGATGCAGCGGCCATGGAAGAGTGCTGCTTATTGGCTTGTTCTCAGTGGCCTGCTCAACCTGCTTTCTTACCGCACCCAGGACCTCCAGCCCATGGGAGCATATTACCCACAATGGGCTGAGCCCTCCCACCTCAATCGCCAATCAAGATGACCCATGTACCTGTCTGTAGGCCAGTACTCCGGAAGCATTTCCTCAAATGACATTCCTTCTTCCCAGATGACCCTGACTTGTGTCGGCTGACATAAAAGCTAGCTGACACAGGGTAAGCCTTTTTACACACCGAGCCATCTCCCTAACCCATAAACTACATCTTAAAAATCATAGGTAGTTAATAACCTATGCAGATTTCAAATGGACAGAGTAAAATATAACTATATTTTCAACAAAAAAGAATTTTTCTCTGACTTCAGGAATGCCACAGTGACCAGAGTCTAGCAGTGGAGTCTGCTGCTGACGTACTCATGACCATGTCAGGGGAGAATGCTCTCGGGTACCATCAGGCCTCACTTAATGGTTAGGGGATAGTTTTAAAGAAATGCATCAACAGGCTAGTTCATCATTGTGCTGACGTCATAGAGTGTGCTGGCTGGAAGGTCACTGGGCAGCAGTCTTATGGAGCTGCTGTTGTAGATGCAGTCTGCTCTGACCTCACTGTTAAGCAGGTGACTACCCCAAAACCACAGAGTTGTACACCTTAAAACGATGTGTGAGTTCCAGCCCAGTAAAGCTGTTTTCAAAGAATGTAGTAGTTGGCACCTCTTGACAGGGGTCTTTAAAACTTTCTTCTTTCAGGTCCCTTTTGCAAGATATGTGGCAAGAAATAACATACTGAATTTAAAACGGTGAGTCACATTACTCCCTGCATGTGGTAGGCATGGGGACGAAGTCAGAGAAGACAGGGCTTTTTATTCTGAAACTTTCACGGAGGGAAGAATTCTGGGGTTGAAGTATTGAGCAGTATGTGTTGGGAAGCCCAGCCCCAGGGCCCCTTTGTCCTCAGATGACTAGAATGTCACCAGACATCTTATCTTTAGAAGAAATGAAGCGGTCAGGTCACGTGACGGGCCTGCCATCGATTCTGTGCTTTCTACATGTCCCCAGGCAACAGAACCAATGATGTTTTCAGATGGTTGCTTGTGGGGAGGGGATCTGGCTGTTCTTGAACTCAGATGGCCCCTTTTAAGGTTTAATTGAAAGGACAAATGGCCAGTGGTCTCTGAAAGCTCCTTGTGCAGGTAACGGAACAGAAGCTGCTGTAGAGAACGGGCTAAGTCAGCAAGAGCACCCAGCGCTGAGACGCAGGTGCTTGGCAGCAAGGACAGGTTCTCTGCCCACTCTGATACCGCGGGGTCAGACTCCGGGATCTCCATGAGTTTGAGCTGTACTGCTCTTAGTGAGGCACACCACCTCCCAGCTGCTCTCTTCAAGTGAACCCGCAGCAGCCACAAAGTGTAGGTGGTTCTGTGTAGAAAGCTATCATCACTTCAGGTAAAATTGGTGTAACTTTTCTCTCTCAGACAAAACAACAACAAAAACATTTAACAGTGCAGGGAACTGGGGTGTAGATTATGAGGTCTGGTTCAAATCTGACTTTGAACCACTGAGTATAATATGGATATTTTTCATCTTCATTTCATTTCTTTTGCTCAGTAATTCCTCATACATACTTGTTTCCAATAAGTAGCGATCTAAGAAAGCCTGTTTCTTCCCCCAGATACTGCATAGAGCGGGTGTTCAGACCTCGCAAGTTAGACCGATTTCACCCCAAAGAACTCCTGGAATGTGCATTTGATATCGTCACGTCTACCACCAACAGCTCTCTGCCCACTGCCGAAACCATCTACACTATTTATGAAATCATCCAGGAGTTTCCCGCGCTTCAGGTTCCTTTCTGCATTTTAATGTGTTAAATGGCGCCACTAGCCTCCTTCCATAAGTGTGGTGAGGAATCCACACCCGCTGCCCATCTCTTGCTTGGTGCTGGAGCAGACCACAGCTTCTCTGAAGCCAACTGCAAAGAGTTTGAGGGTGATGCTTTGAGCTTCATCTTAGGCTCTCGCTTCTACCCTGACAGAACTGGTGGTTGGGAGTTGGGTGAATGTTGTTTCCCTACCCATTCTTGGGAAAATTCAAGAATGAAGCTAAGCTGCCGATGACGCGCTCGGTGCATTCCTACCTGCTCAGAACCCTCTGCGCCCTCCTTCACCTCGTCTATTAACTCCCCAGCACCCCATGTCCCTTCTCACCAGTTCTCCTTCCTCACTGATGGGGACTGCTTGCCTGCTCTGCACAGTCCCTGCCATCCCCCACTGTCGGTCACGGATGTCCACGTGTTAGAACATCTTCTTCACCCAGCCATGGTTTGCACCCTTTCTCCCAGGAAGCCCCTCAGGGTTGGCTGGCTGGTCACCGTTTAGTCTCAGCCCTCAGCTCTTGATATGAGGGTCCTGGTGCTCACTTGAATTTTTTTCTCCAAGCACAGTGTGCTTATTGAAGGCAGAGCCCCTGGGCCATTCTCCAGTTGTCCCAGCACACCCGGAAGAACTCAGGAACTGGCTGCTGTGGCCAAAAGTAACGATAACCACTAACCACCCTCTGCTTGCAAGTCAGTTACCATTGAATGGATTTCTTGCTTCACAATCACATGAGCTCTTTTAGGCTCTTTAACTTAGCTGAAGATCAGCCAGTGTATTTTTACGTATATTATAAAAGTGTTACATCCTTCAACTATAACACTGTGAAGATAATGGATATGAAAAATAAACCAGGAGAGAAGATACTACATTTAAGCCCTTCTGTGGTGTTAGGATAATAAATTAATTACTAGATATCAGATTTGGCCACATACCTGTATTGCTTTTATAATGAAAATAATTGCATTTTTTCTCTATATCCTAGGAAAGAAATTACAGCATTTACTTGAACCATACAATGTTGCTGAAGGCAGTTCTCCTACACTGTGGGATTCCAGAAGATAAACTTAGTCAGGTCTACGTTATTTTGTATGATGCTGTGGTGAGCATTTACTTACTTTGACTTGATGTTGAAGGACAATAATACTAGCCCATGATTATTCTCTGACTCATGCAACCATAAAACTGCATTGAGAATTTCATCTCCTTTCTTCATTGCTCTAATGTGACAGAACCAATTGTGGTTAAGGTTTATTTTTATTATTTCTAATTATGTGTATGTGGGGGAGGTAACAGTGTGGGCAATCTGTGGTTAATGCAGAATGAATTGTGACATTCATTATTGTTACTTTTCAATACATGAAGGCCTGGGCCAGCTTTTCATTCATCCAGCAGATTGGCTTTGGGAGTTCCAATATTACTGTCTGTTCTCTAGAGACAGTCTCTTCTTCCCAAAGTGCTACTGCTGTTTGGCCGTGCTGGGTGCAGCAGAATGCAGATGGGGCGCTGGCAGCGGCCCCAGGCCTTGGGGGGAGGGTTGAGGTTCATTCTTTGTTTTGAGGTTTTTCGTTTTGTTTTGTTTTTTGAGACTGGGTCTCACTATGTAGACCAGGCCGACCTTGAATTCACAGAAGACTGCCTTTGCCTCCCAGGAACTAGGTGTCTTTCATTGTTCCATTTCTCTTCTCCATCAGACTGAGAAGCTGACAAGGAGAGAGGTGGAAGCTAAATTTTGTAACCTGTCACTGTCTTCTAATAGCGTAAGTACCTTCTGATGGCGTGACTGCCACTGTCTGTCATTTTATGATGTCAGAAAATGTCATCAGATTTTTGTAGCAGTGGTAGCAAGCAACACACATCTGCCACTCACAGATGCAGCGTCCCCCTGAGTGTTAGTGCCATGGCAACCACCGAGATTAGAAGAAAGGACCCAATGCTGTGATCAAAGAACCCTTCTGAGCGTCCTCCACCTGCTGACTGGCCTACTCTTCCTTGAGCACCAGGTCTTTCTTTATCACCCTTGTAAAGCCTGTGCTGGGCACAGCTTCCTGCTGAGCAAGCCCAGCACCAAGCTGCCCTCTTCTGAAACAGGTCATGTGGAACCAGGGCACAGACTTCTGCAAATCCTTCTAGATAGTGCTATGCTCACCCCAGGTCTTCTCCTCTTTAGCACTGAATTGGAGCTCCTACTTTCCTAGAAAATTCCTACCTCTAAAACCTTCTGTTGGATCCAGTCAGCAATAGGAGACTCTTGAATGGTAAACAGGTCAGCTGTAATCTCTACCGATGTCCGTTAATCCAGCTCTTTGGCACAATAGACCACATTTAATTGAATGGCTGGACAACGGGGAAAACAGAATTTTGTGTATTTTCCTCCATATGTATATAAGGAAAAGTTGGTTTTAGTTTTCTTTTGCAGTGTTAAAAATCCAACCTAGGGTCTCATACATGCTAGGCTATCACACTCTCCCACTAAACTACAGCCCCAGCCCCAAGAAAAGAGTTTTTTATGTTTAAAACTTTACCAGAAACAACTGGGCATGGTGGTGGACACTTTTAATCCCAGAACTCAGGAGCAGAGGCATTAGTTAGAGGCCAGCCTGGTCTGCAGAGCAAGTTCCAGGATAGCCAGGGGTACACAGGGAAACCCTGTCTCGAGAAATAAAAATAAGTTAAAAAAATAATAAAAACTTTCCCAGAAGCTTTACAGCCCTTGATCTGAAACTTCATTACATGATCCTATGGTGTCAGCAAAACTGACAGGTTCAGTAGGCTAAAATATGATTGTATAAGCCAAGTAGAGCCCCCGACCCTTCTGGACACCTACTGTATGGTTGGTAAATGCCCTGAACATAGAAGAATGACAGACATACCTTCACAGCGTATGTCTGCCCTCAGCTCTTTGAAACAACTTCCACGGGGCACCCATACACCGTGGTTGAAAGAAACGCCCACTTTCATATAGGGAAGGCATGTTAGTTCGCTTTCTGTTACCAAGATGAACACCCAAGACCAAAAGCAACTTGGGGAGGAAAGGGTTTATTTGGCTTACACTTCCATGAAGTCAGGACAGGTGAAGCAAAGACCATGTGGGAACCCTGCTTACTGGCTTGCCCCCCATGGCTTGCTCAGCCTGATGGAGGCAATTCCTCAACTGAGGGTCCCTCTTCCAGTGTAGAAAGTAAATGAGATGCACAGGGTTCACTAGAAACTGAGCCAAGTTAACCCTTAAATATTTAATATTGGAGGAGATATTAGTGACCTAATAGCCTAAGGTTCAGGCATAAAGAACACATTTACACATACCCTAAACATGCCCAAAGCTACTTCCTATGTGTAGAAATAGCCCCAGGAATAAATCGTACCCAAGAATCTGGCTGAAACCATCCAGATCAGTGACTCCATTCCCAGAAGGCTCTTTAAACTAATGCCACATTTAAAAATGTCTCACAGATGTTAAACACTGTTGCTAAAATGTCAGCTTTTCTTTGTGATGATGCTGAGCAAGAAATGTATTTGACTAGTTTTAAAAGGAAAAAAATGAGATCTAAAAATGACATTCAGTACTTGGTTATTGTAAAATGGTGCTCCAGATACATTAGAGAGGGGAGAAGCAGGACAGGTGCCAGTGTCCAACCTGTCTTAATTCACAGTGACACCCTGAAACACAAGAGACATTGAGATTCATCCAGATTCACATGGGTGAAAAGTCTTCATCATGGCTTCTGGCAGTTTTTAATTGGGAGACTTGATTGCCAGCCCCAGGGAGGAAGAAGAGAAATATTCAACCGAGCACAGTGGCCTAGCATTCAGGAGGCAGAGTCGAGAGTCAGAGCAGTTCTCTGTGAGTTTGTCTGCATAAGGAGTTCCAGGGCTATAAAGTGAGTTCCAGGGCTATAAATAGGTAGGTGGCTGGGTGGATGGATGGATGGATGGATGGATGGATGGATGGAAGGAAGGAAGGATAGGATAGGATAGGATAGGATAGGATAGGATAGGATAGGATAGGATAGGATAGGAAGGTGATAGATAGATGAAAAGGAAAGAAACTTAACTCTGGGATTTAAGGTGCAAATGACTTATACTTAACTGACTGCATTAAGCTGAGTCATCGTCAGTTCCTGGGTTTTGTGTACCAGTGTAGAGGTGGGCCCGATTCTGCCTGCAGCGGAGCGGAGCTGTAATTTTGGTCTTGTTTCCAGCTCGGCTCCTGGTAGTTCTCCTCTGGCACCATGTCCATAGTTACTCCCTCTTCCTTCCGCTGTGTGCTGGGCGCTGTGCTCAGGCACAGTCCTCCATCCCCAGCACTGGTCTTCTCAGGAGCAGACAGTGACAGAAATAGTGTGCATCTAACATCCACTATGAGCCGAGGGGGCAAAGGCTTTGCAGGTGGCTGCAGGTGGAGGCAGTCCCAGGCTCCCAGGAGGGATTACTCTAGCAAAGGGAGAAGAGAGAGTTTCTGGCTAACTCTGACTATCTGAACGAGTCTGCCTGCCGGTCTCATTTGTGCCCCTGTGGTAATGGAGATGAGGATGAGGAAGGTGAAGGGAAACAAGGTTTACAGGGGAAGATGCCCAAGAGGCTCTGCTGGGGCGGGTCCACTTCACTGGCCAGTGCTCTCCACCGAGTGAGTGGACTGTATGTCTCACGCTTCTGTGGGCTGCTTCACACTGGGATTTTGGGGGAAAGGATAATCTTTAGGATTGTAGCAAAGTCTGGGATCACCTGACTGCAAAGTCCTGGGGCTGCACAGGCTCCATGGGTCCCCAGCATGTGGAAGCCCTGTGCACTGTCCTTCTGCAGCTCAGCTGCAGCTGACAGGGCCTCTTTGCTTTCCAGCTCTGTCGCCTCTACAAGTTCATCGAGCAGAAGGGGGATTTGCAAGACCTAACCCCAACAATCAACTCACTCATAAAACAGAAAACAGGCGTTGCCCAGCTGGTGAAGTATAGCTTAAAAGACCTGGAGGAAGTGGTCGGGCTGCTGAAGAAACTGGGCGTGAAGTTACAGGTTTGACAGGTGTTGTGTGCCGTCTGTGTGGGCCTGCAGTGTTCACAGTGGCTGGGGGGGGGGGGTTATTTCCTTAACGCTAGTGTTGTATTTTTCCAGAAAAACTCTTGCTTGGGATTTCTTTGCAAGCATCAGTGTTTCTGTCACACACCCACGCTGTGGTGTGTGCCTTAGAGAGGGGATTATTGTCAGAGAGCTTGGCAGGCTCCAGTAAATAGCTCTTGCCTGATCTCACCAAAGGTTTCTGTTTATGCAGAATAACTGAAACAGAGTTGTGCTCCACATTCTACAACTGAGGCTGCTGACCCTGCGTGTTGCCCTTCCCTCCACAGGTCTCCATCAACCTAGGCTTGGTTTACAAGGTGCAGCAGCACACTGGCATCATCTTCCAGTTCCTGGCATTCAGCAGACGCAGGCAGAGGGCTGTGCCTGAAATCCTTGCAGCTGGCGGCAGATATGACCTGCTGGTGAGAGCGTGTTCTTTGTGTATGGACTAGCTCTGGCTTACTTCTAGTTTTCAACTTAATATTTTGAATTTTTTTTTCACTATGATGCTAAATAGTGAACCAGTAAATCCTATCAAATCCCTCTTAGCATTCATCTAGGAATACTGAATGGACTGTGGAGCTAAGCATGGTGATGCATGCCTGTAATCCTAGCCCTTGGGTGGCAGAGGCAGGAGGATTGCTGCAAATTCAAGACCAATGTGAGCTACATAGCAAGTTGCAGGCCAGCCAGAGCTATATAAGGACACCTGTCTCAAAAACAAAACAGAATGTCCAGGTGTGATGCCAGCACTTAGGACAGGAACAGGACTGAGCTAGACTCAGCCACACGTCAAGCTCAAGGTTACCATGACTACATGAAACTCTGTCTTTAAAAAACAAAAAATAGATGAGAGAAGGGAGGCAAAGGGGAGAGTGGGAGGGCAAAGGGAGTGAGGAGAGTGGTCAAAGTATATTATATACTTGTATGAAATGTCCTTAGGAAATGCAGTACTAGGTACAATGAATGTATGCCAATAAAAAACCAATAGGGCTGGTAGATGGGTAAAGGTGCTTGCTATGGTAGCCCAGTGACCTGAGTTCTATCCTTGGAATCCACATAAAGTTGGAAGGAGAGATCTGACTCCACAAAGTTGTCCTCTGACCTCCACACATACACACACTACAGAATAATAGTAGTAGTAGTAGTAGTAGTAATAGTAGTAGTAATAATTTGAGGCTTACAGGAAATTGCAAAGATGGTACAAATAGGTCTCCAGGACCCTTTACCCATTTTCTTCCCTAATCCATATCACTTAGCATAGACTGTCAAAAGTAGGAATGGGCACGCTGAGTTATTCTGCACTGTTTCATCATGTAGACTCCCATAGGCCGCCAACACAATCAGACAACAGCCATTCATTACACACTCCAAGTCTTCTCATTTGATGCTGTATGATGGTCAGTACTCAGTAGAAACAGTAGAGAGATGCACTCTACTCTATCACAGTCTGGAACCCACATGTGTGATGTTAAATTACCTAGTGATGTTAAGTAATAGAGATGGGTAACTGGGCAATGGTAGCCCATGCCTTTAATCCAAGCACTCTGGAGGCAGAAGCAGGTGGGTCTCTGTGAGTTTGAGGTCAGCCTGGTCTACAGATCAAGTTCAGGACAGCCAAGGCTTCACAGAGAAATCCTGTCTTGAAAAAAAACAATAAATAAATAAATAAATAAATAAATAAATAAATAAGTGGATGGGCAGGGTTAATTTTACCAACAGTTTTATATTTAGCCTGTTATGTCCTAAATATTATTTCAACAGGGACTGAAACTTCTAAAACTTGTGTTTGTTTGTTTTTTTAATTCTGAGTCTCTGCAGCAAGCATGTGCTTTAGACATACAGCACATTTCAATTTGGAAATTTCAGATACTCGGTAGCTACATGTAGCTAGTGGTAGCACAGTAAACCATACAGATCTAGACAAAGCACTTGTTAATATATTCCTAAACTTGATTGCATACTCAATTCTCCGTCTGCACATACACACACATACCACTTTTTTGTTGTTGTTGGACCCTTTAATTACTGACACAAAACTTGGTTTTATTTATAGGGTTTTTTGGTTTTGTTTGTTTTGTTGTTTGTTTATGGGAGCTTTTTTGTTTGTTTTTTATACAATGTCTCATGAGCCCAGGCTGGCCTCAGACTCTCTCTGTACCTAAGGCTGATCTTGAACCCTTGATCTTCCTCCTGCCTCTGCCCCCAAGTGCTGAGATCACAGGCATGCACCATCATGCCAGGCTCTTGTGAGCTTGCTTTTGTACTATTGCTTTTCCCACATTATGTGTCTCTATTTTATAACCAGCCCTCTGGTCTGTCCACAGATTCCCAAGTTCCGAGGCCCACAGGCTCTGGGGCCAGTCCCCACTGCTGTCGGCGTGAGCATAGCCATAGACAAGATATTCGCCGCCGTCCTCAACATGGAGGAGCCTGTAAGTCCCGCTGCTGTCCAGCATGCTTGGAGACGTCTCCATTCCCAATGTGACTGCCGACCTCTGGAGCTCAGCCTCCAGCTATGCTCACATATGACAAGTGAGGCGTACCACCGTAGCAGACAAAGCTGAGCACGGTTCCCTTCACTTGTGACTCTAGCCACCCACCTGGAGACAAGGGCAGAACCTACAGGTTGAGAGCTCGGTCCCCAAGTCTGCCCCTCCACGTCCAGTGCCAGCTGAAAGCCCCGTTTGTCTGTCTGTGCACCTGACGCGCTGTAGCTCAGCGTTCATTAACCTCCTTGGGTTTGATCCGTTTCTTAGAGCAAGTGACAGAACTCAGGACTCATTGTGTTGACCCATTTAATAGAAAGGATATTACAGTGAGGGGTGAGGAAGGCAGTGTAGGCTCTTCAGGAAGGGACACTGAGCCGCTTTGCCGTGTCTGATGCACCTTCCTCTGGGGACCTCTGCAGGCTGGCCTGAGGCTGCCCTCCTGGAGCCTCCTTCCTGCCGCTCAGAAGCACTCTGAACCTTGTCATTCGTGGCTTGGTGGAGGCTCCATTGCACAGCAGGGTTGATTATGTCGACAGGGATCCACTTAGTCCCCCCCCCCCCAGGCACTGGGACTGTGTCTGATGGTCCCAACCCTTTATCCTGCCTCAGTCTACCCAAGGGCTGGCCTCTGTGTCAGTTCATCTCATTAGCATAGAAAAAAGCATCTCTTTGAGGAAATGGGGACCAAGAGCCCATAGCTGCTGGTCCTCTACTCTCCGGCTGCTGCTGATTCAGACACCTGTCCCGCCTCTCTCCACATCTGTAATACACTGTATAGATAAAATATTCTGGTTCTTAACACACTTTTGTCAATCCTCTTGCTCAAAAACCCAGCTATCATCTATAAAGCTAAAAAATGGCTTTCCCCTGTTTCAGGCAAGATCCATTTTCCAGGAGAGGAGAAAAAATATATCTTTCTAATGGTGAAGGGCAGCTGAAATAATGTCTGTGATAAAAGATGAATGTTGACCAGGCATGGTGGCGCACGCCTTTAATCCCAGCACTTGGGAGGCAGAGGCAGGAGGATCTCTGTGAGTTCGAGGGCAACCTGGTCTACAGAGCGAGTGCCAGGACAGCCAGGACTGTTAAAGACAGAGATGAATATAAAGTTCTTTTAACTGTGTCGTTTTTTCTGTTTTCCATGCTGTCATTTTAAACCAAAGCCATCTGTGCACTGTGTGGCTAGTCACAATTCTGGGGTGCTGCTGTCTCCCCACAGCTGCAGTGTCCTCCTCTGGTGTAACTGCTGTTTCTCATCAGGTTACAGTAAGCTCCTGTGACCTCCTGGTTGTCAGTGTTGGCCAGATGTCCATGTCCAGAGCCATCAACCTAACCCAGAAACTCTGGACAGCGGGAATCACTGCAGAGATCATGTATGACTGGTCACAGGTAAGGGACAGAAAGTTGTGAATGAAGAGCAAATAGTTATGAGAATAAGTCAGCCCTTCACAGGCATGTCCACCCCAAGGCCACTTGGAACCACAGGGCCCAACCAAAATCCTAAACTTACTTATAACGCTGAGATTTTTGTTGTTACTTCTTATTTGTAACTCAGTGGCATTTCTCAAGGGTGAGCTTTGTAGATGATAATGGTATTGTCTAGGAGTCAAGATTGGTAAAGAATTAAAGGCAGAAAAACACAACAGCACACCAGAAGCAGCAGGGAAAATCCCAGACACAGCAAGGCACATAGACAGACCCTCAACAGAGCAACTCGGAGCCCTAAGTCTGGCCTCCTTGTGGGTTGGGAGTTTAGGGGTCTTTGAGCCCTCCTTGTCCCGGTATTTAGGGTTGATCAGTTTAAACAAAGACAGGGAAGCTGACAGGCCCAAAACTTTGGGTAACTGTGTCCTGGTCTAGCCTTGAACTCGTTAGACCAATCTAATGATCGCGGGGCCTCTGGTAGAAGCAGCAGCCTGCCAAGCCTTTAGGTCTTTGTCTCAGGTAAGGAGTGTGAGAAAGGGAAGTTTGCCATCTTCATTATCTGTCTGTGTTCCCTCTCCCGTATCGCTCTGCCTCTGGGGATCTAACTCCACTATCACGTCGCAGTGTCAGAAGGTTGGACATAGGGACTGCAGAGACCTCAGTGGTTAAGAGCTCTTGCTGCTCTCCCAGAGGACCCAGGTTCTGTTCCCAGCACCATGTCGGGTGGTTTACATCCGCTCCAGGCGTCCAACCCCTTCTAGCCTCCACAGGTACCTATACACTTGTAGGCATATACACACAGAGACATACACACATATGCATAAAAATATAAATGCATTTAAAAAGAAAAGACTGGATGTGCCTGTGAGTCTACACCGAGTCTGTCAGATGGAGTTTACCTCCTGCGTTAGCTTCTGACTGCTACTATCACAGATGACCACACACCGGGGGCTTAGCGGTTTTGTTTACCTAAGTTCCTGGGAGTTAGCAGCCTGGGTTAGGCTGGATTGGCAGGGCTTGCCCCTCCTGAGGCCCAGGGATGGGTCTGTTCCTGCCTTTTCCTCCTGCATTGGCTCAGTCCCTTCCTCCCTGTAAACTCAGCAGTGTGGCGTCTTCTTGGAGGCTTCCTCTTCACTGAGGCTCTGTCTTGCTCTGTGATGGCCCAGGGCAAGCATTGACAGGTTCCAGGGACTAGGATGTGGGCCTCTGCACGGGGCCATGGCTGGCTCACTGCAGAGGGCACTCTGGGCTTGGTGTGTCTGGATTTCTGTAAGTCTTAAGACCTCCTCCAGTGTGCAGACCTGGTCCCTGCTATGGGTGTGGAGGTAAGGGAAGTGGTACCCCAAACACCGGCCTGCTCTTCAGAATTGGGGGTGGGAGCTTCAGATACCCAGTGTCTGCACTATCACAGACAGATCGTGGAGGGAGTACTTCTAGATTATCCACACTAATGGCACCCCAGGGCTCTGCAATGACCAGGAACACAGACAGGCCAACTCTCTGGCCATCAGCCTTCTGTGGCTGCGCTGTGTGTTCATATAAAAACTGTTGTCAGAATGCCAAGCATCAGTTTTTAATCATGTGACAGAAAGAGCATCAGTTTGCTTGTTTCATGTTAGAAAAGTATTCTGTCGTTTTGTTTCTGTTTTGTGAGACAGGATCTCACTGTGTAGCCCATCCTCTTAGCCTCCTCTGGCGACAGCCAGAACACCCAGTTTAATTCTGCTTTCTGCCTTTCACTGTTTCCTAATGCCTTGGCTTTCCTAAAAGGCTGTGTGTGTGTGTGTGTGTGTGTGTGTGTGTGTGTGTGTGTGTGTGTTACAGTTCTTGGCACCTTTTGTTAAGACTTGAAGCCATTGAAAATCTCTTCCTGTCACGACTACATTACTTGTTCGCTGTCCTTCAGAACAATCATGAGAGCAGAGAAAGCACAAGAGAATTCCTTCCTGGAATTCTGTACCCCTCTCCCTAACATCCATATCCCCTCAAGTCAGCGTATTTAGTAACTCACTTTGGGAATACAATAGGAAGCAGTATTTCTTTGTCCTGAATGACTGAAGGGACTCCAGGCACACATGTTCATTTGTCTCCCTGTTTGTTTCAGTCTCAAGAAGAGTTACAGGAGTACTGCAGACATCATGAAATTACCTATGTGGCCCTGGTCTCTGATAAAGAAGGAAGCCATGTTAAGGTAACGATCGTAGGAGGACTGGAGATGTACCTCAGTGGCCGAGTACTTGCCCAGCATGTGCGAGACCCTTGATTCAGTCCCCAGTAAAACTGCACACACATGTGCAAGTGAAACCATTGGGAAATCAACTAGCATTTTCCGCCAGCTGTGCCACCTGTGGAGCATCTGGTATGCTTGAGCATGCTCTCTCCTCCTATGGCTCTGAACTCTACCGTGACTAGTTGTCTTCCTGAAGAATGTAGATAATATCTTAAGTCTGTGCACCATGCGTGTGGGGGGGGGGGGGGGGGGTGCAGTACACACAGAGGCTGGAAGAGGACATCAGATCCCCTAGAACTGGAATTACAAATGGTAATGAGCTGCCACATGGAAATCAAACTCAGGTCCTCTACAAGAACAGCCAATGTACCAGTGTGCTGAGCCCCTGAGCCATCCCCCAGCCCTGGGCTCTTTTCTTAGGAGAGTTGTACCTGTCACCAGCATGTCTTCTGATTCTTCTTAAACAATTTTACTTCGTTGTACCTAACGAAGTGTCCATAAACCTACCACCTCATGACCTTTTTAAAATACTGTTTTTAAAGGAAAAAAATTGACCTTTATATCCCTCATTCTCTTTATTTTCTCTTGTAATGCTATCAGGTTTTGATAGCAGAATCTTATAAATTGAATTGGACTTGTGTTTTCTGTAAGAGTTTGTATGCGATTACAATTAGAATTGCACCTTAAATGTGTGGTATGATCATATAAAACCACACGGGCCAGGCTGAAGAGGTAGCTCAGTGGGTAAAAGCACATAATAATACTCTTCCAGAGGTCCTAGGTTCGATTCCCAGCACCCACATCAGGACTCAACCACCTGTAACTCCAGCTCGATGAGAATCTAATACCTCCAGCCTCTGCAGGCAGTCTGCACTCACATGCACATACCTTACACACACATACACATCATTTAAAAACAAACAAACAAACAAACAAGTCAACAAAGCCCACAGGGGCCTACATTCATAGTGGTTGAGCTGGCTCCTTCAGGATGAGCCAGGAACTTATCTTCCCCATCATAGTTTCCTTTGTGACCACTCAGGTATTCCTTGGTTATTTTCTCCACTGTCTCTCAGCTCTGGGGGGATGTTCTCTCTTTGATTCCTGATATTAGTAATTTGTGTCTTCCCCCTTTCTTCGTGTTAACATAGCATATTTAATTTCACAGATCATTTTATTGTTAAACTAACTTTACAAACGATGGGGTTCAAAGTGGCATTTTCGTACATTCTTGCCATTGTACTTGGTTTTATCCTTCCACCTGGCTCTCCCCACCTCCCTACCCTCTTCTCTTTGGTCCCCCTCTTCCTTCCTCCACATAGTCTCTCCTCTTGCTTTCATGTCATTTGGACTCCATTACCTTTTCCCACACCCCCTAAGATCTCGTGTCTCCCCTTTCTAAAATGTGTGTGAGCCTGAGTACACATACACACACACACACATACACACACACACACACACACACACACACACACACACACACACAGATCTAGATTCCACATAAAAGAACACACATAGTGTTTGTCTGTCTGTGTCTGGCTCATTTTGCTTAGCATCATAATTTCCAGTTGCATCCATTTTCTTACAAATGTCATGATTTCATTTCTATTACAGCTGAAAAAAATGGCTTTGTGTGTTATGTACCACACTTTCTTTATCCATTCAGCTACTGATGAGGAAATGGAATCCCGGCTGGTTCCATTTCTTAGCTGTTGTGCTTAGGGCAGTAATAAACATGGATGTGCAAATATAATTTTATGGGGGACATAAAACTTTTTTGCATGATTATGAGCTAGAAAATGCTAATCAGCATCCTGCAGAGAACATTCTCAGCCTGGAAGGTGGTAGCAGGTAGTGGGGACATCTTCAGGTGCTGGTGGGGTTTCTAGACATACAGACAGGCAGCCTATAGGTGTGTGCTCAAGGGCCTTATAATAGAGGACGCAGCAAAGGTCACGGGGTGTTTTTAGTAGTAGGTTGTCACAAAGATAGGGACACATCCTTAGAAAATACTCGGATACTACCCTGATGTGTGACTTTTCCCAGGGAGTTGTACAGAAGTACTCATATACCTCAGAGAGGACAAATAGACAAACTATTTTACCCGAGTCCAGCTTGGCGGAGCAGTGAGTTTACTGAGATTCCTTACAAAAGCACGGGTAGCTCAGAGGCTGCTGCATCGAGCCCAGCCCAGCAGGAGTGACAGCTCAGGACAGCTGCTTCTCTGGAAGGCCCGGCCTCAGTCCACCTTCTATACACTCTGGCAACCGGAGCACGTGCAGCTGGGACAGAGTGCATGTGCTGGGTGAGGGGTGGAAATCGAAAGTGAAAATCTGATGACCCTCTCTGCACCCTTCTGAGACAATGGGAACAGGTCCACCCTGTGAGCCCCAAACCTGTGAGCATCTTGAGTAGGTATCAGCTGCTCTGACATGCCCAAGGACGAGTGCCACTATGCCCGAACAGTCTGTTTTGGACTACTGAGGGCTACTTACTTCAGCAGGCGAGAATGGTCATAGCTAGAGCAAGGAGTCTGGATGTGATTTAGCAGCCGGTGGGAAGCTGGACAAAGGGTACATCAGAACTGAATTTGAAAATGTTTACTTGCAGGGATATTATTGGGCAGACTGAGGGAACTGGAAACAATGTGACAGCATCAGGCTAGCCCAGGCCACAGCTGGGCGCTGGCCGGAAGTGTGAATGGGAAAGAGCAGGCACTGTGAAAGTGGGGTGGTGGGGCTGGTTTGTAAGGGGGTTGGCTGGGTGTTTAGAGAGCAATGGAGGAATATGGGACCTGTCCATCATGACTGTTTGTTTTCATTCTTTCATCTCTAACCATTCCTGAGCAGACCAATGTGTCTCAGCAACAGCACTTAATGTTTGGAGCCATGTGGTTCATTACTGCTGCATCTCTGACCTTGTCCTTGTTATAGTCTATGTTAAGATGCTGGAACGCCCCACAGTTGTGACATAAAAGCATCTCCAGAGCCTGTGAGTCAAGCGCTTACCACCAAGCCTAATGACCTAAGTTCCATCCCCAGGACTCACACAGTAAAAGGAGAAACTCCACTCCTGCCAGCTCCAGACTCACACAGTAAAAGGAGCCTCCCTCCACTCCTGCAAGTTGTCCTCTAACTTCCACACACACACCATGGCGTGCATGCACCCATATACATACACATATACACACAAAATATATAACATTTTTTTTCTTTTTCTTTTTTTTTATTTCTTTATTTCAGGATTTGACACATTAAAAGAAAAAAATGCCAACATATTTCAGACAATATACTAGAAACAATAAATAAAACAGCTCAAAAAATCAGATATTCCCTTTAAGTGCTATGTCCTTTCAATTTCTCTAATTCAGATTCAGCTTTCCATGGCAAACAATAACTATACATTTGGTAAATTATGTTGATAAATACACAAGGCAGGTATATATTTCCACAATATCTTTGTTTTTCAGTTACCAAAAATAAAAATTGCGTTCAACTCATACATCTATAAACACTCTGATTTCTCACGGCGTGGGTCTGAAAGTGGTGGGAGCACAAAGTCTTTTAACAATCTGGACTTCAGATTTCTGTCTTCAGAAAGATGTCTTCGGCATCTGCCCTCTACGGGTACCTTTCAGTCTTTCTGCGTTGTTATCATGCTCTGGGATGATGGCAGAAAGTAAGCCTTGCTGTGAGATGAGGCAGGCAGGGCTAGGGCTCATCTTCTTCCAGTGAGAGGGCTAGTCTAACCCAGTCTTTTTGATATCATATTTTAAGGCAGCCTAAATGTCACTCAAATGTCCATACCTCTAACATTTTTTGCTACTTTAAAAAAAATTGCTAAATGTCCTCCAGGACAGAACCACCCCTGGTTAAGACCCACTCACTACAAACTGCTGACCCAGTCCCCTCACTAGGGCACAAGGACCCACCCTTTTGGCTTCAGAAACCTCCATATAACTGCTCCATTCTTTTCCAGGTCAAGTCCTTTGAGAAGGAGAGGCAAACAGAGAAGCGTGTATTGGAATCAGATCTTGTGGATCATGTTATGCAGAAACTGAGAACCAAAGTCAGTGACGAAAGGAACATCAGGTAACTTAGAACAAATCCCAGAAGACTAACTGCACTTACCTGCATAGACCCTACATAAATTGAGTTTTAAAGCCGATTCTCATGAGATACAGATGAATCAGGATTGACTGAAACCTGTTCTATTCTGTTGCTTCTGAATAATTCAATCGACATTTTTAATTATGTCACTTGAACAAGACTCGTCATATATTGCTTTCAACATTTGTTTTTCTGTATGATGGTTCTTCTTGTTATAATGAAATTCCCAAGCCTGGGTAAGGAAAACAAAGTTGCTGGGTGGTGGTAGTACACACCTTTAATCCCAGCAATCGGGAGGCAGAGATCTCTATGAGCTCAAAGCAGCCTAGTCTACAGATTGAGTTCCAGGACATCTAGGGCTACACAGAGAAACCCTGTCTCAAAAAAAAAAAAAAAAGAAAGAAAGAAGAAAAGAAAGTAATTTAGCTGACAATCTATGAAGCCAAAAGTCCCAGATTGGGTGGCCCCACCCCTCTCTTTCTCTTCTGGTGAAGGCTCCTTTGTCTATGCCATAACATGACAGAGACAAGGAACAATAAACAGCCATAGACAGAAGAAAACAAATACTTCACAACAAACTGAATTTGTGAGTACTCCGTAGGACCATTGTTAATCTTGGCCAAGGCCATGCATCTGTGTCCTAATTATTATCTACTAGGCCCCCAGCTCTCAATATCTCTACTCTGGGGATCAAGCTGCCAGAATATGAACTTTTGGAAGTACATTTAAATTATATCAAACCATTAGTATTATATTAATTAAAATACATTCTATATATATATTTATATAAATATATAAAATAAAATATATTTTAATACAAAATATTATAAACCATTAAGTTATATCAAACCAGTAGTATTTTCACAAGTTTTAAAAATCATTTTAAAAGGTCAAAATCTGTCTGCCTCTATTTCATTCAGTCTGTTTAATGAGTGACTCTTGGCAGTATTTTATCTATGCAAATTAAAAAATACATTAATAATAGGTCCTGGGGAAAGAGCTCATATACACATGATCCAATCACCTAGATATTAATTTAGCAAAGTAAAATCATTAAAACTAAAAGTAATTGGGGAGTGGAGAGATAGCTCAGTGGTTAAGAGCACTTGTTCTTGTAGAAGAACCCAGTTCAAGTCCCAGCATCCACATGTGACTCACAACTTTCCATAACTCCAGCCCATTCCAGGGTATGCAACACCCTCTTCTGACCTCCAAGAGCACCAGGCACACATATGGTGCACATATGTGTGTGCAGGCACAAGACTCATATATATAAATACATCTAGACAAAATTTTAACATGAAAGGAAGTGTGGACTCGGCAGCTGCATCCCAGTTTACACACCACCTCTTGTGGTGTGTGTGGGTCAGAACCTCTGTCAAGACACAAACGACACCACTCAGACTTGGGGTGTTAGACCTTTTGGTACCCTCAGAATTACTTGAGGAGCTCCCAGAAATATGTGTGGATTATATTCATCAGTGTATTCTAGTTGAGGTGGGAATGATGGCATAGGTCTGTGATTCCCACCATTTAGCAGACTGAGGCTGGAAGATCACAAGTTCAAGGCCAGTCTGGGCTGCCAAGTGCAATTTGGCCAGCTTGAACTTAGCAACACCCTAAAACCCCATCTCAAAATTTTCAAAATCCATTAGAAATTGACACTTAAACATTGTTTTAAAATACTTAATCATTTTAAATGAAAATAATAATCCATGTCATGCTGACCTCGGTAACATATTTTCATGGAAAACAACTTTTCTTTTTATCTTTTTTTGGTTTTTTGAGACAGTATAGCCCTGGCTGTCTTGGAACTTGCTGTGTAGACCAGGCTGGTCTCTAACTTCCAGAGATCCACCTGCCTCTGCCTCCCAGTGCTGGGATTAAAAGTGTACCCCACCACCAGCCGGCTAACGTTATTTTCAAATTAAAAAAAAAAAAACACAATAATAATTACAGTTTGAAAAGTGGTGTTTTTATGTTCAAAAATCTCTGAGGTGTTGCATTTTGTTTATATCTCTGCAAAGTTTTAGTGGAAGGATGTCCATGAACAGGATAGATCATGTAATCCTACTTTCTTTTTTTTGTAAATAATTTATTTAAGTTTATCTTATGTGCATTGATGTAAAGGTGTCAGGTCCCCTGGAATTTGAGTTACAGACAGTTGTGAGCTGCCATGTGGTTGCTGGGAATTGAACTCAGGACCTCTGGAAGAGCAGTCGGTGCTCTTAACCTCTGAGCCATCTCTCTAGCCCTCTTAGTCCTACTTTCTTAAACCAAAACTATGCAATCTGTATACAGAAACTGTCTGGAAAACTGTACAAGATGTTTAATTGTAATTACTTCTAGATATATCTTTGCAACTCTTGTATACATTCTCATATCAAAACAACAGATCCAAGTATTGTAATCCTGACATATGCCTTGTAATCCCAACACTTAGAAGGTCAGGAGTTCAAGGTCAGCCTCTGCTACATCGTAAATTCAAGTCCAGCTTGGGACTTGAATTTTTGTATTATGATTGAGCAGAAAGAACACTCATTACATTTCACTAAAATAGCTGCCTATATGGAGCCTGGATTTCAGACCCAGCTGAATGAATCAGAATGTTTTCTTAGGCATTTGTTAACTTGAATCATGTCCTTCCTAATTTTTTTTTTACTTGCTCATGACCAAAAGGATCACTAAGAGCATTTTCTGCTGTTTTGGTTTCTCCTCCAATAACCAAGAGGACCATATTTTTACATTAGTAGGGAGGCACGTTATGAGGGCACCTCATCCGAGATGCTTTCTGCCTGTTGACAGTTTCCTAATTGTGTGTTTGCTTGTTTTTAGAGAAGCTTCTGATAATCTTGCTGCACAAACTCTGAAGGGGTCGTTTTCTAATGCTTCAGGTATAATCACTAATTGGAATCCGAGCGTTGAGAATGCTATGTTGTCTGCACTGAGCACTTAGGAACTAAGGCTGACGCCTTCTCACACTGAAAATAGCTTGTAAAGGAACGTGTCAACAGTGTTGTGTCCCAGGAGCTGCGTCCCAGCGTCCTGGAGCACGACTGCAGCCTGGGCTGGGACACCCTCCAGTCGAGTCCGCCTCACTGCTGCATCCGCGCATGTGATTTACCCTTCGTTTTACTCAGCTTACTGTATAGGAAATGTGGGTATTTTCCTCATAGAAGGGACTGAAGAAATGTATCTCAGATAGGGTGGCACATACCTATAATTCTAGCACTCGGGAGACTGAGGCAAAAGGGTGCAGCCTGAGGCCAACCTGGGCTATAAATATATCTAACAAAACCCTGTCTCAAAGAGACAAAAGAAGGCCCAGACAGGATCTGTCCCCTAGAATCTTAACTGGATGTACACTAATGAACTGCTCTTTATGGGTGGCGTGTTCTAGATACTGGGCCCAGATAAAGGCTGTAACATGAAATTTTCTGCCTCAGGTTTGTTTGAAATCCATGGAACAACGGTAGTCCCCACCGTGAGTATTCTATCCCCAGAAAAGCTGTCGGCTAGCACCAGGAGGCGGCACGAGACTCAGGTACCTCACCTCCACCTTTCCTCAGCTTTCCTTTTTTCTTTTTTTGCTTGCTTTTATTTTGTGTATGGACATTTGCCTGCATGTATGTTGTGTACCACATGTATGTCTCATGCCCTTGGGGCCAGAAGAGAACATGAGATCCCCTGGAAATGGAGTTGCAGATGATTTTGAGTGGTTGTGTGGGTGCTAGGAACCAAACCTGGGTCCTTTGGAAGAATAGCCAGTGCTCTTAACAACTGAGCCATTTCTCCAGCCCTATGTCCTTGGCTTTCTAATAAGAGCTATAGAGAAGAAAGCAACAGGAAGGAAATATAAAGATTTCTTCCCCTTTGCTAACCTGATGGCCTCTGAAGATGTCAGCAGAATGTCTTTGGTGCTGTAATTCAGCCCATCTGTCCACAAAGATGTTAGTGTGTAGCAGCGGCTGTCAATGGATGGCCCGTGACAGCTGGAAGCGGCTTGTTTCTCTTCTAAAGAAGAGCATTTTAGCCGCTCACAAGAGTGAGGTTCTCATTCTGAACATGGTTTCGGTGTCTGCTGTATGCCTGTGCTCAGGCCATGTGTGTGTGTGTGTGTGTGTGTGTGACCTTAGACACGTGCACTGTGCAGTTAAGAGAACAAAAGAAGTGACAGAATGGCAGTTCAGTGTGTTGAATGTGAGCGATAAGAGTGGCCAGGAACATAATGGGAGAGGACGGTAAGCGCATCTGTGGTTTTTGTTGTTGCTGTTCGGGGTTTTTTGGTTTGTTTTTTTCCCCCTTTGGTTTTTTTTCAGACAGGGTTTCTCTTTGTAGCCTTGGCTGTCCTGGATCTCACTCTGTAGACTGGGCTGGCCTCAAACTCACATAGATCCTCCTGCCTCTGCCTCCTAAGTGCTGGGATTAAAGGCATGCACCACTACCACCCAGACAACTTTATTTTTAATAATAATAATAATAGTAATTTGTTTGAAAAGTGGTATTTTATGTTCAAAAGTATCTGAGGTGTTACATTTTGTTTATATCTCTGCAAAGCTTTAATGGAAGCTGAAGTCCTCGAACTCACAGAGATCCACCTGCCTCTGCCTCCCCAGTGCTGGAATTAAAGCCATGCACCACCACAGCACAGCTGTTAAGAACATCTGTAAACCAGGTGTAGTGGTGTGCACCTGTGATCTCTGCTACTTGGAAAGATCACAAGTGTGAGGCTAACCTGGGCAACATAACAAGTCCTAAAGCCGACCTCTCCCTCACTGTATATCAACTCCGACTCCCTTCACTGCATAGCAAATCCTTATGTTCTGTTTGGGAGGCTTTGTTGCCTGCTGTTTTCTGGAATGGGAAATAAGATGACTTGGTTTAACACTCTGAACTCCACTTTCTTATTAGGTACAAACCCGACTTCAGACTACCCTTGCCAATTTACATCAGAAAAGCAGTGAAATTGAAATTTTGGCTGTAAGTCTTTTTCTTTAACAATTTGAAGCCGGCGTCTGTCTGCATTGTCATTGGCTGTACTGGAGTCAGACCTGGCTGTTCCTGATGCGAGTGACAAGCAGCCTGAAGCTAGACAGAGCTGGGGGAAAAGAAGGTGGTTGGGGTGTTTCTCCTTTTTCTTCTTTAAGGCTGCACTCACATTCAGGCCTTACTAAATACTTGTGGGGCCTGCACCTCTAGGGTATGGGTGTAAAATCTGGAGATCCAGCCTCAAGTGCTTGTTAGTTCCCAGTCCATTTGAAGTCTGCTCTAGGGGCTGGGAGGATGGTAAAGCACTTGCCACGCAAGCATGATGACTAGAGTTCAGATCCCTGAACCCACATAAATGCCTACGATGCCAGCCTCAGAAGGCAGAGAGGGCATTCTCACAGCAAGTTGGCTTGTAGACTAGGCACGTCAGCCAGCTCTGGACTTCACTGAGACTCTGTCTCAAAGAGTAAGATGGAACAGCAGTTGAAAATAAGTCCATTATCAACCTTGAGCCTTCATACATGCACGTGTGCCTACAACACATGCGCGCACACGCGCACACACACACACACACACACACACACACACACACACACATATACTCACAGCATTAACAGCCCTATTCACATCATCCACACAATGACACCATGGTCCCTAGTCTGTGTGTGCTGCTTTAGAGTTCTCAGTAAATGATACATGTTTCTGTGTATTAACAGGTGGATCTACCCAAAGAAACAATCTTACAGTTTTTATCCTTAGAGGTAAGCAATGGAAACTGTTGCGCACTGTGACTTTCAGTCTTGTCAAAGGAAAACTGGAAAAGGTCTTAAATTTCCTTAGTAATTATGTCTGTCTGGCAGCGAGGGAATTTAGCAGTAACACTGGTCTTTCTGTTAGTATGTGTCAGAGGCATTCCTGAATCAGAGTCACACAAGCACAAAGTCTCAGAGCCAGGAATGGAGCCTAGAGGACTAGTATAATCTAGGTTCTTACCCACAGCACCATGTGTTCGTTTCCCAAGCAAACCTTCATCCCAGCTAGGGAAGCACAACTACACCGAAGAGTCAGTTAGTTTGTTTTTAGGTCTATACTTCTATACATTTTTTTTACAATTTCTAAAAATTTGAAGTTTCCCATTTGAAGTAAAATGACCATAGCTATGAGTGATCTTATTTTTTGTGAAATGAGATCTTACCAGGTAGCCTGGCTTAGTTAGCTTTCTGTAGTTGTGGTAAAACATCAACCAAAACAATTGAGGATGAAAAGGTTGATCGTAACTTTTACAGGCCACAGTCCGCTAGTGAGGGAAGCCAAGACAGGAAAGACCCATGAAGGAACGCTGCTATTGGCTTGCTGGTGTAGCTCAGGCCCGCCTGCCCAGGGTAGCGCCACCACAGTGGGCGAGGCCCGCCCACATAAACCAAGCAGATGCTCCAGGGGCCAATCTGCTGGAGCCAGTTCTTCTATTGATGGTCCCTCTTTCCAGGTTAGTTTGTGTCCTTAACAAAAATCAGCACATAACCCAAGTTGGCCTTGAAATGTAGTAATCCTCCTGCCTCAGGCTCCCAGGAGCAGAGATTACAGGCTACAGGTAATTTTTAAAACATTTCACATCAAATAACTTTTTTGTCTTTCCATACTGTTTAGTCACAGATTAAAAATAAAATAAGCTGTGCACTAAGAACTGGAAGCAGGAGGGTCCTCAGTTCAGGGCCAGACAGTGCTACAGTCAGACTGTCTCATCCTTCCCCATTGATCATACAAATAATAAGCACACACCACTCTATGGCAGTTTGCTGACTTGTAATCCAGTCCAGTGAGTAGACATTAAAGGCAACAATCTCCACCTAAAACAAAGTAAGTATCCAGGAAAAGCAACCTAAAGTCACATTAGCACACCTGTGGTCTTCAAGAAAATCAATGCTTCAAAGGAAGAACCCACTCTTCTGACCCAGAAAAGGCCAGGCAATAACCCTGCTGCTCTGCTCTGTCATCTCTCATCTTTCCTAGTGGGATGCTGATGAACAGGCATTTAACACAACTGTGAAGCAGCTGTTGTCACGCCTGCCAAAGCAGAGATACCTCAAACTCGTCTGTGATGAAATTTATAACATCAAAGTTGAAAAGAAGTAAGTTACAGCAGGTTTCATGTGGTTAAAATGCAGGGATGGGTCCGAGTGCCGTGTTTGTCTTTTGAGGTTTGACAGTTCAGAAATGTGATTGACAGCCAGTAAGTCCTACTCAGATCATGAATCACAGTGAGAATCTTGTCCATAACAAAACACTGTGGGCCTGAGTGTAGCTGTCCCAATTAAGGTCCATCCAGGCACCTCACTTCATGTGGGGGAAGAGGACATGGGTGTGGCATGTGGCGGCCTGAGGTTCATGTCACTCAATCACTCTCCCCCTTTTCTTTTTGAGGTAGGGTCTCTCTGAACCTGAAGCTCACTGGATTAGCTAGGCTGACTGGCATCAAGGAGCTTAGCGACCCACCTGTCCACCCTGTCCCAGGCTGGAGTTACAGGCATGCACCACTCTGGTCAGCTTGTAATGGTGGTTCTAGGGGTCTACACTCAGTGCTTGTTTGACGTGCCCTTTACCAACTGGGCCATCTCCCAAGCTCCAGAAAATGTGTAAAGAAAGAAGCCAGGGGTGGTGGCGCACACCTATAATCCTAGCACTTGGGAAGTGAAGACAGATCAGGAATCTAAGGTCATCCTTAACCTTAAAGGCAAAATTGAAGCCAGTCTGGCTTACACGAGGCTCTGTCACAAAAAAGCAAAAAGACATTTAAAAAAAAAAGTGACTGCCTTTGCTGTGTATGTAAAAATGCCAGTCATTCATGTTCTCATGTAACTTGAAGGTGTCAGGGAAGCTGGGAGTGAACGGCTGTCTTCTGCATCAGACCTTGAATTGCAAACTGTCAGTCACAGCTCCAGGAAAGCTTGGGTACTCTTTCCAGTCATCAGTCTCCCATCACACTCAGCTAGTGTTTTCAGAATATCAGTGCTCTACCCACTGGTCGAGTCTGCCATCAGTCTGTCTGTCCCGTTCCTTGGCAGGGTGTCGGTGTTGTTCCTGTACAGCTACAGAGATGACTACTACAGAATCCTGTTTTGACCTTGAAGAACTGTTGCTGCATTGTTCAAATGGACAGGGGCTTATACTGGAATAATGGAATGTTGTACATTCAATTTATTTTAACTTAAAATTCTAATAAGCTGTCCTACAAAGTTGAGCTTTGTCGGTTTTTCATGTATATTATAAATTTATCTTTTTGGATATAATAAATGCTTTCATATATAAATATATGCTGCTTTCCACTTGCAATTCTGCCAGCACTAGAGGTTATATGCAGCTGAGAAGATCAGCCTTTGTCTTCCCTTGCTCCTAAACACTAAGCACATGAAAATGCCCTAGCATTTTCCAAGTGGATAAAAAGGCAGAGAGATCAAAAATCATCCCTTGTGATCTGTTTTGCCTCTTCAGTTGGGGGTGGAGTACAGAACAGGGTCTCACTATGCAGCCCAGGCTGGCCTCAAACTCAGCCTGCCTCCAGACCATTGAGATTACAGGCTTGTGCCACCACACCAGGCAGAATCTTGATTCTTGATTCTCTATTATTTATTCTGTTGTCTTAAGTGAACTCCTGTTTGGTATGAGAACTCAGACTTGCTGAAAGAATCTTAAGATTAGACAACAAGGTCCAGGGAGATGGCTCAGTGGTAAAGATGCTTGCTGCCAAGTCCAACAACCGTGAGTTCAATCCCAGGATCCATGCAGTAGGAGAGAACCAATCATACAAGTTGATTATGTGCGCACACACGTAAAAATAATGCAGTTAATTTTTTAAAATTATACAACCAAGTACAAAACCCACCCGTAAGATAACATGACTTTTAATAAAACTGTCAGATTTCTATTACAGTATTCTCAAAGACAAGGCAAAAAAACAAACCACTGAGTAACTGTATCATTCTAGAGTTAGTAGTTACTATCAGAAACAGGGTAGGCAAGGAAACAGCTAGCGCGGATGGACCTAATGACATACAGCTCTTCAGAGATGACCGGACACTTTAAGGCTGGGATCTAAGGATATGCAGCCATACAGTGAAGATCTAAGACAGACGGGTTTCTTACCACAACTACCCTAAGATCAGCCAACCCTTCTCTCTTGACCGACCCTTCCATGAAAACAGTTACATCAGAGGGCGCCAAAAGCAGCAAACAGGAAACCGCCCTCCAGCCGTTGCTAATGGCCACGGCTGTCACTGTGCTGGCTTGGTCTTCTTGCTCTTGCTCTTCTTGTCCCTCTTCTTCAGCCCGTCCATGTTAGCTCTCAGGAGGTTTGAATAGGCCTGGAAGCCAGAGCATGGACTTAGCAGGAAAAGGTACAAACTAGGGAAGCAGCTGACTTTTCCACAATGGACTTAGGAGTAATGGGCATCAGGAAGCCTACAAGGGCATCATGGGACACCTGCACTGGGAACTGGTATGCCACAGAAGTTTTTACCCCTTCAGCAGCTAGCAGCTCCTGAGACACTCCTCCACAGGGAGCTGCAGGCTTTGCACTCTTTTTAAGCAACAAAGGAAAACTTCAGGCAACTTCCTATTCAACAATATTATAGAGTGTAGCTGAAGTTTAAGACAAAACTAGCCTTAAAAACTGAAAGGAAAAAAACACTGCTGGATAATAGAAAATAAAACACCACAGGCAAGCAGTAACAGTCCCCACCCTGACCAGTGCCCACTCATCTCGAGGAGGAATGGAGAACACAAGGAAATGGAACTTACCATCTGAAACTTATTCACTTCTTTGGAACTCACCTGGAAAGGAAAAAGATCACCTCTTAGACATAGACACCCCTTTTCACCCAGATAGGATCTCAAAATGCTTCATCAAAACAACACCTAGGCCAGGTTCAGTGGGACACATGCCTTTTGATCTCAGCACTCTGGAGACAGATCTCTGAGTTCCAGACCAGCCTGGTCTACAGAGCAAGTTACAGGGCTGCACAGAGACCCTGCCAACAAGCAAAGTAGCTCTGTGCCTTCTTACACATGAGAGCTGCACCAGGATGGGAAGGCAGAAGTGGGCTCCCACCAAACCTATTCACCCTTAAAAATCCCTCAGACAAGCCCACTCTGGTAATCCCAGAGCCAGCAACTGTGAGGCAGAGATGGCAAGACTGCCTTTAAATTTAAGGTGGGGCCGGACGGTGGTGGCACACGCCTTTAATCCCAGCACTCTGTGAGTTCGAGGCCAGCCAGGTCTATAGAGTAAGTTTAGGAAAGGCACAAAGCTACACAGAGAAACCCTGTCTCGAAAAACCAAAAATAAAGTTTATTATGGATAATTTGTAATTTATAATTACAAAATATAGTAATTGGGAAGGTGGTGCACCCTTGTGATCCCACCACTTTGGAGACAAGCAACAGAGTCGGGAGTTCAAGGCCATGCTAGGTTACATAATGACCTGAATTAAAGGAGACCTCATCTGAAACAACCCCCTCCACCAAAAAAGAAAAAAAAAAGTGGGTCCTGATCCCAAAACAGCCTGGGCGTGACAGGCCAAAAATGAAAGGGAGGAGGAGCCTAATTCAGACACGCCCCTCATTGGTTAATGTATTAAGATAAAGTTCAGGACGCTGGTGGTGTGGCTCAGTAACAGGGTGATGACTTAGCATCAGTCTGTAGCCCCACGAAATCATCATTGTACCTATCTCAGCTGATAACACGCACCCATGACCCAGGCACAGGCAGAAGCTCCTGCTGTGATCTTCCTAGATCACAGGTTCAAAGTCAGCCTGAACTACACAGCAAGACCCTGTATTTTTAAAAAATTCGGCTTACTAGCTGGCCATGGGATAGGCTGCACCTCGGCTATTTGGAAGAAGATTAAGTTCACAGCCAGACTTAAAAGAAAACAAAGCAGAAAAGACTCCAGCTCACCACAGTGCTAATCTTCCTTTTCCCATCCGTGGCTCTCAGCAGACACTTGTTTTCTGCGGGCTCGAGGCCCTCCACAGAACTCTTCCGTGGAGTAGGTTTGGTGCGACCATCATCTGCGTAAAATAATAATAATAATAATAATAATAATAATAATAATAATAATACATCCTGGTGAACACCACCACAGACGTTGCTGCTGGGTCCAAAGTGAAAAACGCAGAGACGGGTTTCAGGGGTGACCCAATCCACCATCACTGCTCTCAACTCCCCACACTCGCCATCACTGAGTGGTTTAGCTATGGCCCAAGGCGGGAGCCACGACTTGACAGTGCGACCCCAAGGCATCCTCGATCTCACTCCTGGAGCACGGGCTGTGCTGCCTGACAGACGTGGGCGTCTGACACGCTCGTGGCCCCACTGTCACGGTGAGTGGGTGCGGGGGACCGCCGCGACCCTGAGCCCTAGAGGTGGCCGGTGCTCCCCGACAGCAGACCGCCCCCGGGCTGCCCGCTCCCAGCCCTCCTCCCGCGCGGCCCCGGGGGCTGCTTACACTTCTTCAGGGTGATGAACACGCTGCCCGACGACCGGCACTTCTGGAAGAGCCTGGTCAGCTCCGTCAGGAACTGCA